>JABASC010001107.1:0-27096 GCA_019776185.1 Plutomurus gul | reverse complement strand
TTCGTGACTATTACAATACTGTAAACAGTTTAACTATAGATAAACTTTGGCGTGAAATCAGGGTCTAACTGATGGTTTACATACCACTTTTGATATCATGGTTTCCACTTGCTAACATCGTTGCCACAGCGGGAAAATGGGAAATTCCACTGGCAAACGGGATGTCTGATTGGGCGACCCGTTGGCAAAATAAAAAAATATTAAAAAGGAGACTGCAAATGGACATGCATCCAGCATGTCCATTTGCAGTCTCCTTTTTGGGCAACATTAATTGTGATAATTTGGCAAAAAAATATTTCGAATTGTAAAAGTTAATTTACACCCGTCAGAGGCAAAAACTATATTCATTTCAGATTATAGGAGACAATTCTAAGTAATACTTTCAATTAAAAAAATGTAAGGAACCTTGTGAATAGCATAATTCAAAAATGATCAACTCAACAAAACAGTGGATATTTCTATATAAAGCCACTCCTATCCTAACCAAAATAATAGAAATTTTCGTTTTATTTTACAAAAGTACATTGCGAAATTTAATTTGATCAGTTAATTTTTGGTATTTTTGTAAATATGAAACGGTATTACCTAATCCACTATGTACAAAAACAGTGCAGCAATATTTTTTGCTGGTGAGTACAAATGCAAATAATCTGTTGCCAACGGGGATGTTGCCAACGGGTGTTGCCAACGAGGGTGCTTACCGGACAAAGAACCAAGGTGGGAAGATTTTGTTATCCACCACATCATCCGCAAAAAACTACCTATTAAAATATCTCATATTGATTGATGTTTCATTGGTATTGGTTAGTGCATCCATCAAGGTACGCAGATTTAGAGCGGCATGGCATTTCATTGATACAGGAATATGATGCAATTGATGCGACAGCTTGATTGGTTAGTCTGGACAACTTTTCATATTTTGAGAGTTTTAGTGGTTATTCTCATAAATTTTTGTAGTACAAGGTATGTAACACAGGTTTCCAGTTCTCGTTCGTCGCTCGAACAAGCGAGTTCTGAATCAGAGTCTGTTGTGCGCCCCTCACCTCAAACACAAAGTAATGAATAGTTTGTGTACAGTCGTGTGTCTTAGGATTTTGATTTTTCAAAAGTAGGTACACACACTAAATTTTTAAATTATGGACTATAATCCATAATACACCTATATGTGTATGAAACCTCCAAACCGAGTGGACATTGCCAAAATGGGCCATAAAAAGAATAGATCGATGGGCAAATGGAATTACCTATATCACTCTTTCAATTGCTCCACATGATTAAATTTTTCTGATTTTTCGGGGATACTTGAAAATCCTTCATTTTTCCAACTTTTGTCCATTTCTCATTGGTAAAGAGCATTGATGAGACTCTCTCATTCAGATGGTTGGTATTAGTATAATTAAAGGCCAAACCCAATACATATAGCCAAACAATGTGGCACCAAAATGTCCCAAAATTTGGGGAAAGGTGACTTGGGCACATTTTTGTGTGCCATCAGACAAAAACTAACACTTTCCATCCTCAGTAAATATATTTGAATGTGATCTTTGTTCTTTATCTTCTCCAAACCAAACAATGCTATACTATACATTCCTACTGAATACATATCACGAAGAAACACATTTATTGCCAATCTCCTGTCTCATTTTGCATTGACACATCTATAAAATTCAATAAAAATCTTCTATTATACTATTATACAAATTCGTTCTATTCTACATTGTACAAATATTTCGGCAAGCTTACTCCACCCACAGCAGTTCAAAAAACAGCCTTTGTAAACCCATACCCCATCAGCTCAGCATTATTTTTTTAATGTAGTGTGTATCCCAAACTATACTTTCTCCTATCTGTAGGCTTTGGAGAAAATCTTCGTTAAAAAATGAAAAGGTTATAAAAGATCTAAGAACCAATTTCAGCTTCTTTGGATAATTTTGCCGCTCTTCCATATACATACACGAGGAGAGGTTGCTCTTGCTACTTATTGCAATACCACATTTCCAAAGCGTACTAACATTAGACCTCGCACTAAAACACGAAATACCGTTTTCATTAAAAATCAATAATAAGAGTACAACAGTGTACAAGTAAATCGTATTGAACATTACACTGAACAAAATATTACCAACATTGGAATTGTAAAAAAACTTTTCTCATAGTAAATCATTGTAAAAGTACTAGTCGTCGTAAGTAATTCAATTATTATTTTTCCTATGTAATACATATGTAATACAAATACAACGTACGTATAGTCCAATTCGTGCAATATGACAGAATATGCAAGAAAGAGTGTAGCACTCTTAATATGGGTTGCCCGTAAGTGGAGAGCTGTACTACCTAGGATTTGAGATTTTCAACCTGAAGTACTGCAACTGCATATTATGGAGATTTTTCTATACAGATTCTCCGATTTCCGTAATTTCCCTTTCAAATGTGAATCAGTTTCATTTAAGTCTAGACTTGAATGAAAACTATGTGCAATATTAACAAATATTTAAACATGCCAAGAAAATAAAATCGTAGGAGTTGTAACAATTGTAACAGACCAAAGTTGCAGCATTGAGTAAATTTATTCATTGCAGCTTTTTAGATCCTCCGAAGTAGCAAATGAAAATACAGTGTCCTTTTTACCGGTGTTTGCAGCCTACTCGTAATAAAAGAAGACCAGATAAGCAAATGTCAAAAAGTATAGGAGCAGACAAGTGTTGAGGTTGCAGAGCTGGTTCAATGGCCGGACCAGATAGACTTGGTTGGTGGTGGGGCTGTTGGAAGGGGAGGTGAGAATATTACCTCATTCGAAGAGAGATATAGACATTTTAACTATATTTACGGAGTTTATTTAGGCGGATTTTTTGGGAGGGTCCCGCCTGTCCCTCCCCCGCCGGTTTGCGGGGGAACTCTTGCGTCATCGCCCTCCGTTTCATTTCCATAGCTTTTTCATAATAATATTGTTACCACCAGACCATCAGCAGCACTGAGCTTATGCTGCTACAAGAACAGTCAAGTCAGGTCGATTCAACTTTTCTGCCTTATAGTGTAACGTCAAGTTGCACGCTTGCTGTAGTTTCAGTCAACCAGCCAACGAACGAACACAAGAAGCGTATTTCTAAAGACTTGTACGGTACGGGAGAGAAGCTCCTCCGTTTCACTTGCTGACTACGTTACTTTTTCAACACTCATCTCAATAATATTGTTAGAGCCGCTTTCCCCCTTTGTTAACGTGAGACTCACGTGACCAGACGCCGCCATCTTGGTACTTGCTAAATTGGAATTGACATAGTGTCCTTAGTTGTCAATCGCCGAACCGAAATTCGGACAGTTTCCACTCTGTGCACCAATAAATATCCGCATTCTTCACTTGTTTCTGGTATTACATCCGACTCCTTTCTCCAGGTAAGCTTTTTTATTCATTCCTACGTTTTCGCGCCTCGTCTTTTACACACATTCACATATTATTCTGTCATTGTGATTGTCTGTGTGTGTGGTGTGGTAGTTTATAATACTATCAAAGTTCTTAATGTACAAAAATAATGTTTTAGCCATTGTACAGAACAATATACATGTGACATGACATGATTCCTTGTAATTGGGTTAACGGCACAGGATTATAAAATAGGTGAACATAATTTGTTGTATTTTGGAAATTTCAAGCCCTTCATTTGACTTGGTGATTCTGATTGGTGATAAATATTTGTTTACAGTTGAGTTGAGTATAGTTACACTTTCACTCGGTTTAATATTAACCTTAGAATTCAAATATGAAGTTTAAAGTGCTTGCAAGAGAACCAAGTGTGTCAGTTTGCCAACCGATTTAATGTCAATTGAAGTTTACTGTCAACCGGTTCGGATGATTGGGAACGGCGGTGGAGATTTCTCTCTCCGTTTCATTTAAAGTACAGATTTAAAATCCTTCCTAAGATATGTAATTTTAAAGTTTAAATATTTCCAATTTATTTAAGTTGTAAGTTGTTTTTATTGAATACGATGATGCTCATCGGGGGATAGTGCATATTTGTGTAAAAGTAGATTGATACTGATTGTAACACCTGATTGGGGCTGATTGACGATTGACCTGATATCAGTCAAACAGATAGTTCTGATTTATTTGTTCACAGCTTGGTTGACATTTCGAAAGATTTGACCCCTAGTAGTCATAGTCATACCGTTACTATCCATTTACTTGTAGGCTGTACTGGCTAGAGGTCAATTCCAGGTCAGTCGTCAGTCAACACAGTCAAAAGTCACAGATAGTACATATGCGAGTATAGGATATTGATGATACAATTTGGCATGTCAATGGGCACATCAGTTTCATAAATAACGTGATAGGCTAAGAAATGCATGTTAGTTGTTCTTCAAACTTCAAAACGCTATGACTTATCGTTCAGGGGTGACGTAATATGTGATGTCTTGTCTGGGTGTGGACTGTGGACCACTTACAGTTCCATTTCATAAGGAACACAACACCTAAATAGCTAAGACAAAGACTAAATAGGTTGCGTATGCATTAAAAGCCGAAAAACATTAAGCACATTTTGATTGAACAACAACAGAAAAAATTAAAATCAATGCATTTAGTTAGTAAGTTGGAATATTGTGCGTTTAAGTCGAGGTTGATATTTATGACATCAAATTAATCGTCAATTGATGATGTTCTAATAATGTCCAAATGCTCATATTATATTGCTTACAAATGTTGCATGCATATTCTATGTATTTACGACGATTGAATTTTATTTGCTTAAAGCAAAACGATGTAGAGAACGCACGGCGTGTAGGTATTTGGCGTGATTGCGGGTTCTCACATTACATGCATAATAGCCGTAGCTCCCTTTTACAGAGGGGCGGGTTACAAGCAGTGCGTACAGCTGTGTGTGTGTGTGTGGTGAAGAGCAGTGCTACGTGCGCTGAACCAGATTGTCAATAATATTTAGCTACAGTTAATGCAGTCTACAATGGGATCGAGTTTCTCGTGTCGTGTCCGGTTCAGAAGTAGGGGGTGCTTCCCACCATGCTCGTATCAGACAGAGGGCTATGGGCACTCTCACAGGCAGGATGAAAATATAGTCGCGAGGAGCTGAAAAGTTGATAACGAGTAGTAACGAGTTTATTAATCCGGGCTATTATTACAAGTTTTCCAGTGCTCCGGCCAGGCCAGGGCGCTTTTGAAGTGTAGGCCAAAATGTAGTGTATGTTATGTGCTATAATTAAGTACTTCCAAAAATAACAATAAGGGATTACGGCTGAAAACATCGGAGGTGTTTTTAAAATGCACTGCCCTTTGAATTTATGGCCTGTTTGTAATTTTAAATGATGTCACTCCCAAAGATAGTATGAAATAGGTGAACGTTGGTTAAGAGGCGTCATACGCATGTGCAAGTGGCAAATGGGGGGGGGGGGGGAAGACGTTAAGACGTTCTGAGGGAGTGCGTCATTTATCTGGTCTGGGAAAGCCAATGTTTTCAGTGTACCCCGTTGATCTTAAAAGAGGGAGGGGTTAAAAATGACTTTTTAACGTTATTAAATATCTAATCCTTTTCCTGTAATATTTCCTTATACTTCCAGCCAACCAACTCCACTCATGCTCAGTTATGCAATTCTAGCGTCTATGACCTGTTCCTACACATATGGGGTTTAATTTCGGTCACGGCGATCTGAGTTTGAATAATAGTTTTCGTCCATGAATGTCACACTAACCCATCCTCTAGGGTCCTATTTCGGTTTTTACGACATCATTTTGTATCACTCACTCGGTTAGCATACTAGATGGAGCCCCTAGTCACTTGTTCTCCATAAATCATGCGTGGCCCTCCAGCGATAGATGCTGATGTACTACATAAAGTTTAGGTAGCCATTTTACCATTTCATCTGATTCCGAGGTTGTGTTTCTCAAAGGAAGCAAGGAAGGTCATTTCATTTTTGCAATTATGTAGGATGCATTTCTTCGGAGATTCGGACAATTGTGTGTGTACAGTATATATTGTAAATATTAGGTAACATCGTCAGAGTGTGTTTGTCTTTGTTTATGTAGAACCCATAGTCATTTTTGCTTGTGTATGCATGCACTCAATTCCAACCAACATGGTTGTAACTTGTAACAACTTGTTAAATAAGTGAGTTAATAAATTAATGTAGTGTATAAAATCTGAAAACTTTAAAGCAGAATGGGAATGTGGGTCAAGTCCACCAATAGATTGTGTAAGAGGAGTTTAGAGAAGAGGAATACTTTCTTCTCCAATTAGGGACCTTGCAAATTTGACGGATTTCGCATCTGACTCAACATGAACAAGCATCACTGCATTCTGCATCGACTCCGTATAATAAACCTGAGCTCTATAGATGTAACTGACTGGCAACAAGCAAGGTTGGTTTCCACATACGTAACCTTCGATGTTGTCATACCGTCCCTCTGCCTCTTCAGTCTCTTTCGTGTATTCGTTAACGTTGTAGATGAACACTCCCTGTACAGATAATACGTACGCTGTGTAAAGAATCCTACAGAAGTGTTACGTTGCTAAAGCGTCACTTGTTAGCCGCAATTCCATTCTTCAACTTCGGTTAAAACACTCGTAATTGCACACACTAAGTTTTAGTAAGCAACGTTGTATGTTATATTATGTAATGTTAACGTATATAAACTTTGTGTGAACTGCAAATACAGCGTTTTTTTATTGTTGTCTGATTGGATTGAACGGATTTTTACTTCAAATAAAATGACAAATAATAGGAGAACTGATAAGGCAGGGCGAGATCAATGGTCAATGACTAACCAAATAAATGTAGACTTACTTAGACCATTACACTATAATAAAAGTAAAATGCCTTCACACAAGTAGAGAATGACAATGTTTTAAGTTCGCATCGGAAGGAAATCAGAGCCAGAGGAATGCATACACGAAGGTTTCTTTTAAACTGTTTATAAGATGCATTTCATATGCATACTGAAAATTATCTGTAGTAATCTTCAGCTGCTAGATCAATTGCTGCTGTTCTCTTGTAAGTTCTCTTAGAGGAAGTGCTAAATATATGAGAATTTCTTATATCAAGTGCGAAAACTTATTGTTAGAAACATTAGACAAGCAGATATTACATGCATGTATCTGTATCTAGTATCTACATGTAAGTCAGTAGTACATGTACATTTTCCATATTTCCAGGTATTGACCTTAATATGCAAATAGGAGTCAATTCGGATATAGTAGATATACCACACATTTTCCAATTTGTCCTTTAAAATAAGAAGGTAGTTGAATAATAAATGAGCAAAGCACTCAAGTCATAATAAAATAAGGAACCCACACGCACAAAATATTTATTAGCGAATACTACATACGTAGAGAGTAAGACGAAATTTCATACATCACATATATCTCATAGGTAATGTAATGATGCGTATTTATCCGTTTTACCCAGGTGTGTGTCGTGTACTGTTGTGCAATAGTTATTATTTGAGGTGAAGTAGAAACTGACTGTATAAAATGGAACTTACAATTAACAGTTACACACAAGTTTTACGCACATTCAGATAGTATCGACACACCGAGCTAACACAGTTACATAATACTTTCCTCTCTATGCAGAACTTTTCATGTCGAATAGTGAATAAAAGATAGGCATATTCTCCCATTCTCTTTTGCAAGTAAACTATGATTTATGTTTCTAAATTCTTAATTGAAGAACCTCAATTAAGTTTAATTCATAGAATTTGAAAACGAAAATTTGCATGCACAAATTTTATGCTAACCAGTTGGATAAAATTTCTACAAATATGGCATGAAAAATGTTAATGTGGAAAAGGTTATTTACATGAAGGGCCAATAATTTAGACTAACATTTAGCTTTAGTTATAGATAAAGGATAAATAAAAGGAGTGAGCCGGAGGCATAACCGCCGTCATCATTCGTGCGGGTGCAAAAAGCGAGCTGGGCGTGAAAGGGGCAGGGGAGGGTGTTGAGGGGAAACGGGCGAGTGGGAAACGTTCCCTCTGTGAATGTGCCTGTTGTGTCAGTCCCCGGGTCACTGGCTACGACTACACCACCACTCAACTACTGCTCAACATCCTTAATGCTAGTTTACCCTGTTGTATATATTCCTTCTTTCAGTGGTACGTACGCTATATTATTTTGTTCAATGGCTACTATCGTTATATTGTACTACTACCACCATTCCTACTACTACCATCCTTATGTAAGCCCTAACGAAAGATGATCACACACTGCCACACCAAACTTACTAGTCAAGTCAATTTTGTTCCTACTTTTCCACTCTTCTTCTTGTCGTTGTTAAATATACGAACGAAGCACATGCCGTGCCTTTCCTGCCTTAGCCCTAGCGGCTTTCCTTCATTTATTTGTCATAGACCATCTAGTCAGTGTAGTGGTTTCGTGGTAGTAGCAGTTATGGACATATCTGTGGAAACCCTTGCACTTTTGATACTCGTTAGTATTTCGTATTCGACTTGTATTGTGGTGGTGACTTAATTTCTATGGGCATTTAGGCGGTTCTTCGCAGAGGACGTTAGTGGTACGTACATTGAATGTTCTTTGTACTTTGTGGGTAATTGTTTTTGAGTATAAATTCATTCGGCTGTCGATGTTTTTCTAATATCTAAACAGTAACTGTCGCAAAGTCGCGATACGTACAAATTACATTTGTATATTTCATTCAAAGTTAATTAATTATTTTTCGATGCGTAAACAGTTTTTGTTGTTATCATCAAAAGTGGGTACTAGAGTGAGTTTAAATTTAATACACTGCACGTCGCTAACTATAGTTTGTATTGAGGGATTATTACTTATTAATATACTTATTCAACCAAATCTTAACACGGGTATAGCCATTTCAGACTACATTTTGTGTACCCACCCACGTCAATGTGCACTGGCACTCTCTCTCGTGAATGCCATGTATTTATGAACCTTTGGATTTTTCTGTTCTCTGAAATTCTCTAATTTTGATTTACTTTAGCGTGTTTTTTTCATAAATAATAGTATATAAAACATCCATTACTATTTACGCGTACAGTGTTCAGTAAGGTGCAGTCTTGTACGCAGAGAAATGCAATAATACTTTGTAACCTCGTTGATCATTCATGAGTCATTTATCTTTTTTTAATTTCAGGATTCAATTGCGGGGTGAAACTGCTTCCTGAAAGTAATTTTGGTGGTTAAGTTGGAACCCAGTAAACTGACTTAACAATGATGACTCTAGAGGATGATGAAGTGAAGATGACGACAATTGAAGATGATGACGACGACGACGTGCTTTATCTGGATAGTGACGAGGAAGCAAACGCAATCAAGAAAAGCGATAACAGTGATGTCGAGAGTAATAGCGATGGAAATTCCAATTCACTACATTCGGACTCAGGACTTCTTGATTCTGTTCGAAATAGTAAAAATTCTTCCAGTTCTAAAGGCAAGAATTCTGAGGACGATGACATCATCGAAATTTCAGGGGGTTCTATTGAATCGCTTGCAAATAGTAAAGCGTCTTCCAGTCCAAAGGAAAAAAGTTCGGAAGAAGATGATATAATGGAAATTTCAGACACTATAGAATCTATACGAAATGGCAACGTACCTTCCAGTCCAAAAACAAAACATTCTGAGGAAGATGATATAATGGAAATTTCGGAAGCGGATCCTCTTGGCGATTGTAGTGACGGAAAATTAGATGAATCTAGTTCGCAAAATTCGTCCAACAGTGTTGACCCTATGGATAGTAGTGATCCTAAAGACGATCCATCAACAACAATAGTTGTTAATGATACAAAATCTCTCGTGGAATTAGCTCATAGTAAAAAAGAGCCTGGAAAAGAACCTACTCTCGTCATAATTGATACTAATTCAATTTTGTCCGGAAAGGGACCTGTGCCCGTGCCCCGTCTAGCAGGTTCCATTACAGGCACAATAAATAAAATGAAACCTATTGATGTTGCCAGAATGGCAAATTCGATACATATCCCGGATGACGCATTCCTTATAGAAGCTCCGTCATTTATCGTACCGTATGTGTTCGAACAAGCTGGAGAGCAGACTCTTAAAACTGTTATTAAAAATTTGGCTAAACAGGTGAAGAAGGAAAATGAGGAGAAAGTAGCTAAAGGCGAAGAACTGAGCGAAAGTGATGAAATCAAGGAATCAAAGAAGAGTACATCAGAAGACTATTTTGATAGTCCTGTAGGGAAATTATTAATGAATGTCGGAATGAATTTGGTGCAGGAATATGTACAAGTCGATTTACTTAAAATGCAGAAACGTAAAGCTGAGAAGGAACGGGAAAAAAGTCGTAGTAGTAGTGTCACTATGCAAACTCAACAAAGTATTTTGTCCTTGAAGAAGAATATTGAAGAAAGTAAGGAAAACAATGAACCGTTTCGACATCCTACCAAAAAATGTGAATTATGCAATTTCAAAACGGAGTCGGAACTTGTTATGTCTACCCACTTGGAAACTCCACATATGCGCAATTATAGTTATCGATGTAACTTTTGCACGTACACTACTAGAGTCCCCCAAGAAATACTGTTTCACATGGAAGCGGAGCATAATGTTAAAGCAAGGCTTGAGCGGTGAGTTATTTTCACATTATGAAATAGATATTATTTTATATTATAGAGAACGACAAGGCATACTATTCCATCACGATACAATTTGCAATGCCAAAGCCGTTTTATAAGCTGGCAGGAACAATGACTATTATTCCAGCTGAAATACATGTGTAGTGTCTTGAAGACATGTGCGCTGGTAGCACCTTATACGATATTATGATTATGTTTTGTATGTCCACAGGGCCCCAGCTTACCATCAATGTCCTAATTGTGCGTTCGAGGATAACTCTAAAGCCAAACTAACACGTCATCTTCAAGGATGCACGAAAAGATTTCGTCTAGAGAAGAATTTAGAGCCACCGCTGGATTGGGACACTCCTGCTAAGTTACCGAAACTACCTAAAAATAGACTTATTCAACAAGGAAGTACTCTATTTTACGGAGCTGCCAATCAGCAACGAAATGTCGCTGCGATTGCTAATGCCGCAGCAGTTGCTGCTGCAGGTGGATATATCCCGATTCAGAATAAATATTTACAACAATCTAGCAAGATGGGACTGCCCCCACTCATGCAGGCTCCAAAAGCCAAACCTCTACCCGGACTTATAAGAACCAACCAGAAAACTCTCCAGCCACCACAAATTACACAACAGCAACAACATCAGCTTCAACGAGGTTCGAAACTTGTTGGTTTGCTGTGGTCCTATATAACACTGTGTCATGCTTTTTCAAGGTTTTCGTAACTACCCTAATAAATTTGTTTAATTCTTTAGGAATCATGATACGAGGTTCTCCTACCATGACGATGGCATCTCAAAATCATATTCAGTTGACAAATAACCAAATCTTACAGCAAGTTGTTAACAGTCAGTTGGCAGCTGGGCAAGGCGCTGTGGGAGGATTTTTGTCAAAATTGGGTATTTTGCAGAGTGCAATGAGTTCTCCTCCTGCGACTTTAAACAAAGTAAGCAATTACACTGCCATGCTATGGACTAACAGTTTTATCACGGCTCCCTATGGCTGTTGTAAGGGATGACTTGAAACAGTGTTTTATTTTTGAAATGTTTCTTATTGGCAGAGTGCCTCTCCGCAACAAATGCGTGCCCAACCAAAACCGACATCGCAGCCAAGTATATCGATTACTCCGTTGCCTCGAAATTCTGGATCTCCATCAAGTTCTGTGGCTGCTGCCGCGGCAGCAGCACAAGCTAAGCCTCCAGCACAAGGAGCAGGAGGAAAGACGTCCTTTGTAATATGTGAAATTTGTGACGGGTACATTAAGGTAAGCATCGTCGAAATAAAGATTTTGACGTATGTACATTAGTAGACGAAATCTTGATTGGACCTTTCTTAACGTATATTATTGTAAAATGAATAGGATTTGGATCAATTGCGAAATCACATGCAGTGGATTCACAAAGTGAAGATACACCCTAAGATGATTTACAATAAGCCACCACTCAACTGCCAGAAGTGCCAGTTCCGCTTTTTCACTGATCAAGGTCTTGAGCGACATTTGCTCGGTTCCCATGGACTAGTGACGTCTTCTATGCAAGAAGCAGCTAACAAGGGTCAAGATAGCGGCCGTTGTCCGCTTTGTGGGAAGGTAAGCAATTCTTGAGTAGTGCATGGTCAAAATAACAACGTATGAATTTATTATTGTTTTATTTCAACATGCTTGTGTATTTGTAACAGGTTTATCAATGGAAATTGCTGGCTCACGTTGCTAAAGATCATAGTGTAACCTTAAAACCAGCCCATTTATCCTACAAATGCACAGTTTGCACAGCAACATTTGGAATGTACAAACTGTTTGAAAGTCACGTTTACTCTGCACACAGCATGAATAACAAAGGAAGAAACGACCGTCGACCTCAACAAGCGACTCAAAACAACCGACCAAATCAAATGCAAGTTACCTCAAGACCAATTCCTAACAATTCTAACCAGAATTCATTTAAACCCCTAAAAATCAATGATGAGATCACTATTATTCCTCAACCTTTGGCAAATTCAGCGTCTCAACCTCGAAATAAAGGATCTCTTACAATTACGCCTCAATCAAACACCCGTAGAAGTAGTAAGTCACTTGCAAATATTAATGTTTAGTTATTATTGAACTCAAAATTTTGTAATTTACAACATTTTTTTATTTTAGTGAGAGGCAACGACGATGATGGAATTCAAATAATAGAAATTGATGACTCCCCAGCAAAGGCAAATGGACGAAGAGAAAACGGAGAATTCAAAGGGAGACTCCCTATAAGCGACTCAACTTTAAGAAAACGTAATCTAGAAATAAGTGTATGTGGCACGGACTCTGATAATAATTCCTCAGATGAGTCCTTTTTAAAAGGGCCCCCAATGAAGCGACTTAGGAATAATTAAAACTTTTGTATCGTAACATGCTACGCCTAATATTTAATAATAAGTTCAAAAGTATGAACAATTAAATTCAATCCAATTGCATTTAATTATTGTAATTTTAATGTGCTTAAAAGTAAGTCGTTTGTTTGCTAGATTTTGTTTTGAGTAGGGTTCACTTATTTATTATGCACGATGCCAGATTTGTTGAATAGGAGTACACTTATTTATTATACACACCGTAGGAATTTTTATGTTTTGATCAAGGTCAAAGTGTTGATAAGTAAACACCTAGAGATAGTATAAAGCATTTATAATGAAAGTGGTATATAATGAATTTAACCAATTAAAACCATTTTACATGAACCAAATTACTTTGCCAGAACCAAGTTTATTACATTTCTTTGCATACAAAATAATAAGAAACTGGAACAAGACAGTATTAAGTTATGAATCTTATCGACGTCCACCACGAGAAGGCCCACCGCCACCGCCCCCACCTCCCCCACCACCGCCGCGACCTCCACGTCCTGGGCCTCCACGACCTCGTCCTCTGCCCCGCCCTCGACCTCTTGAAGGTCCTGGAACAAATATATATTATTGGTAAATCATCATCGCGCATCAAGTTGAAATAGTAATTAAAATTACTATGAAAAACAGGATTGATTTCATTGTTTAATTGGAATACATTCATAGTTTTGTTTTTACGAATTTTTTGGAGACCTACATACATCATAGGATGTTAGAGGGAATGTGAAACAGACTTTTGCCGGATTTGTCCCCCTTTGAGGGGTACAGGTATTTCAACTTTTAAAAACGGTAACCAAAATGTTTTCATTCTGGTTCTACAGTTTTCAACCGATTTCAATTAAACAAATCTTAAACTCTAACTTTCAAAATTGGACCAAAAGTTTGAAACGCATTTTATGGGTCTTAATATCTTAATGGAACCACGTGGTGGAGTATTTTGTTTTTCAATGAATCAGTGTTCCACAATGTACCAAATAAATTATTTGCTAACTTTAACAAGTATTTGTAACTTTCAGTAACATAACTTCCAGATCAGGTGAAAACGTCAGAATGAAAATTGTTGGTAATTTGCCCAAATGGGGCATCATCTCCAGAGGTAATGACAATGGGAAACATAATTCACACCTTTTATGGAAACATGCAGAGATGTGAAATTCGCTAGGAAAGGAATTAAGGTCCTACTCATACGCAAGTTAGCCGACAGTCATACGTCAAGTAATCCGACAAAGTTAGCCGGCATTCCAATACAAGTTATCCGACATCTACAAAACAATGTTAGGAGGGCCTTACAGTTTACAGGAAGAGCTTGATTGGGGCTCATAAATGAAATTTAGTGCTTGCTGTGTGTGGGGGGAGGGGTGGCTAGACCTTGGTACCACTGGGATACCAAATGCAGTACCGGATCATTATTTAAGTAATTTTAATGGAATCTACGTGGCAAAAAGGAACATAAATTAAGCTATTTTGCGTTGTTGTTTATATTGTTATAACTTCGATGACAAAAAGTATGAATGAACCCTCCACTTGAGATAGAATGCCGTCGCACATGAATGTCTACCCTTTTCGAGTTAAGGACTTAAGATTCCTAGCCAATTTCACATCTCTGGCAGCAAGTGGTCTTAGTGTTAAGGGTTACACTATGACCACTTGACCACTCACCACTCCGAAGAATTGACACTATCAAAAGCTTTAGAATTTGCTTGTTTGAACTCGGTTGAAAACTGTAGCCACCATTGATTGAAATGCCTGTCGCTGTACCCCTCAAAGGGGGGGGACAAAGTAAAAGTGAAAAAACGACAAAAGTCCGCTTCACTTTTACTCTACATCATCCTATGACGTATTGAATGAAGCAAGTGTCATTCCACATTCGCAATTTCAACATCACCTTGTGCAGTCGTGTAGGTCTCGAAAAAACACAAAATTGCATTTTAATTTAGATTCAATTCTCAATTTCATTACCTCCTTTTGCTTCTTGCTTCTTTTTAGCTTTAGCCTTTGGTGTATCATCGATAAGAAGAGTTTCCAAGGGTAGAGGATCTGGAAGGATGTAATATCTTATGTTGTTTCCACGAATGCTTAAGGAATCAAGTGACACGGGATCTCGATTCTTCACTGTCATTTTTACTTGTTTGAGATGAGTATTCATAGCCACATCAACACCTAATTTAATTTAAAGTAACATTTTGGAATTATATTTTGTCCAATTATGCAAACACCATCAATTAAAAATACGTTTTAACGTAATCTATACTAAAAGATGGAAAAATTTACCAGTAATGGTTCCATGAACCTGTGTACCATTTTTTAATTCAATTGTCACCGACTCGTGACTCAACTTCATCAGAAATCTGCAAACATAAAATTTTCGTTTCACTTATTTTAATCAGGCATATCAAAACTTTTACATAATACAACATACAGTTACAGTAGTGGTTGAAATCACCGCACTGAATTATTAGTACAAAGAAAATATTTCTAAAAGACTTTACAAGTACTCTAAACTTACCTAACTAGCTTCATTGTTGTGTATTTTTATAGAAACCCAGAGTAAGCACAAATGGACTCTCCAAAAAACTCTATTGTTCAGTTTACCAAAGCGTACTTTACAGCTGAAAATAAAATCGGTGTTCAATTTGTATTTACCACAGAATTTCCTGTTCAGAATAAACCGAACAATTGAAATCCCAAGTGATTTCAAGTGGAAATTCCGTGCTTTTGCTTTTCAAGAGAACAAAATTGTGGTGTTTGTGAATCGACAATATAGACTGAACAATTTGTATGCTAATAGAACGAAAACCGGGAGAACGCCAAATTTAAGAATCCCTCCAATATCTTAATCAGAGTGAAAATTTAATATTTCGGTGGATAGATGTCATACGACTCGTCTATTCAGGAAGCATTGTGCCAAACTTTTGCTGTTTTTGTATTCTTCCATTTTTCGTATTAGATAGATATCAAGATATCTAAGCATTTTTCAGATATTACGCTATGTCTGTAATTTTGACTGTAAATAACTTCACAATATTTTTAAATAAATAACGTACACATTTTCACAAACAATATATTTTACATTACGCTATGGACTATGGACTGTAGAATATAGAATAAAGGCTACTTTCAGTCACTTCATGACCGTTCGTGGTCAATTAATACCAAAATTTACATTGCTCTGTTCATGGCGACACAGGCTCTTACGAATACAGCCAATCTATTCTGGGTATAGATGTGTAGATAACCTAGGATTTAAATAGCACAATTATAGATGCATTTAGCATGTCAGACTCGTATCCAGAGAAGGTATTTGCTGGGGCATCCTACCCGAAGGTAATTTAGCTACACCCAGCCCCAGCACACATTTCCCTATTCTTCCTATATTAATTTTTGTAAATTTAAGGGTCTGGGCCCATAGGTTGGATACGCCATTGCAATAAGCAATATTTCAGTGGCGTAGTGCTCCCTCCCACCCACGAGCCCCAAGCACTAGATAAAAGAGGTTGGTTTTAAAGAAGTTATTTCCTTCACCAAATGTGAAAAAAGTGATGAATATAAGTTGCATTAGGTTAAATAAGTTTAGTGAAAGAAAGTGTCAAGGAACAAAGCTTGGAAAAAATCCAGATTTTTCCAAGTCCAACTTGAGTAATGTAAAAACAACAAACAACCCAGATAAAAGAGAAAATCTTAAGTTAGCCATAATTTTTGCGAATTTAGCCTAAAATGCCCTTAAAATGAGTACTTTCTGATATTTTTCTCGGAATTTTTTCTGGTCTTGCGGCCAAAATTTGTTTCCTTTTGTGCAATATATAAAATATAGGTATAACAATAATACGTTGAGCCCTCCACGGGAGAAATCTGAGGCTATGCCACTGTACATATAATACACTGTACACAAATTAACAAATATGATTAGCGTTCAATAATTTGTTGAAAACACACTATTATAGGTATTATTGGATTCACACAAAATTATCTCGTCTACATTGAAAACGTTCTGGCGCCCATCAGCTCCGAATGATTTCGAACTACCCTCATTGCTACTTTTCGCTTGATAATTTATAATGTGCTAATAAATAATGCTACTACTAGTCATCAGTGTCATCACATCTGTCGGTACGCTATTTGTTAGTTTCTCACAATTGTGTCGTTCTCTTCTCTCTGGGTTTTCTTTTGAAGGTGATAGGCAGAGGTCTCCCTAAGTAAAAGTATTGCCCCAAAAAAAGTTGTCGAAAGTCTTGAATTGAGAATGTGTGTACCAAGGAGATGAGAGGAAGCCCAAAAGTGTTCCCCAAGAAAATGTGTTGCCCTTTCTTATTTTTAATTAAATCCATCACTGTTGTCTCATCTTCACAATTGCACTATTTATATTTACTTTAAAACAGTATTATATCCGTATTTGTACCCATTCGCTATGTGACTATGTGATATGCTGTATTATATGCATGTATACCGAAAATACCGATGTTGCTGAAATGGGAATTTTTTGGGGGAACACTTTCGCAGACGAGACGACATTGTAGGAATTATTGTTTGTTTCTAAAGTGCATGCTTCTAAATTGTGCGGTAATACAAAATTGAAATGACAGTACTGTGAACATTCGGATAAAATTTAAATTAAAAATAGTGGGACTATTTTTGAAGTAACATGGTTGTTATCCGAAATCAGCCTCTTAGACTACGTGGTTTTTGTCTATCTACAGTTTCTACAGTGAACTTCCTCTCCCCCATATAAAGTTATAATTAGCCAATGTGTAACCGTCTTTGAAAGAGGAAGAGACAAAAACTACCCTAACTAACACAAGATCGTATATGAATATCAACAATTATAAGTATTTACATTTGGGCATATTCTAAGGACATGTATCATTTGGGAAGCATTATTATTGAATTGAGAATTAGTATCATTCTGCTTGCTCGATTGTGCATTGAAAATTTTCTCCGAGTACTTCCCCTTCTCTTCCATGTACTCATCGTCAGGCACAGTTATCGTTTTGCGGTTAACACTTGATTCATAAATCGTGTACTGTACAGCACGATACAAGGAATACAATTATAAGAAAATTTCATTACAAGACAAGCTAACAGTACGACTAACAACATGCATTCATAAAAATAACTAGTAAGAAGTACTTCATATTCGAAGTTTTACAACGTCACTAAAGTCATTGATAATGGCTTTACTTTCAGGGTCTAAAGTTCTTTCATACCAGTGGGATGGGAAAAGGGGGGAATTCCCTGTGAAATTTCCCATTTTCCTGCTTCTTATTTGCTATTTCCCATTTTTCCTGTGGCAAAAGTGCAATGCCCATTTTAAATTTTACCATTTTAGACCCTGGCTTTACAAACGAGAGAAAAGTTATGGTGAGGACAGATCTATATAGTATAGTAGAACAGGGTTGTAATCTATAGCATATTTGTATAATATATATAAGCTCGAACTTTTTATTACACTACAACAACCCAGATAAACTTTGTGCTAATAAATTTGTATATTAACATCGTTGCAATTCTTGTAAGATCTTTCGTAGCCTTGGAATTTCTTCCCTCAAGTTGTCAGAGAACAAAAAGGCAGCTTTTGGCTTATTTGGCTTTTTTAAAGCGTAAGCTGGTTCACAAATTTTAATAAAGCTAGCTTTTTAATTACAATAGATCGTGCAGTTTGTGATACTAAGTACACCACTATAAAAAAGGCAAAAGCCGAAAAAGCCAACTTTTGGCTTTTTGTTCCTTGGAGCACTGTTTACATTTAAGGGACATTTTGTAGACAGACAATTGCGACAATAAACTGAATATTTGTCAGAGTAGCCAACACCATTAAGAGAACACACCATGCAAATAATGTATTTTTCAAGTGATAGTGACATGGGTATGCTTCAATATGTTGCTGCTATTAGAAAGAAAATGATTACAGATATGCAAGCAGTGTGCGTTACAAGTGTATGCAAAAACTACTGCGTTAACATGGCCAAAGATTTAGTATTGGTCATGGGAAATGTTACGAGTCCACAAATCAAGAACAATATCGTAATAGTAGTTCAATTGGCAGTTTATCCTGTCTGTAACAAACTGCACCATTCTCTATCCACATAATAAAAAAGGACACACAAAGAAACATGACATTTCCACAGAGAAGAGTGCAGTTTCGTCTTCCCTGCCACCAACATCAACAAGAAAGGATTCAAGGTAAATAATCGGCTTCATCATCCAATTAATCGAGCCAGCACAAAGTGCCTTATTTTCTCACTTAAACATTCCGTCTGTCCGTCCGTCACATTCGACTGAGACTGAATGAGAGTGCGTCCGGCTCCTTCACTGTCTTGTGTCCTACGCTGAATGTTGTACCTTTCAGCCACTATAATTCATAATGACCCAGAGCGAACGTGCTAACAGAAGTGTGTCCAACATCTTGGCTCGCTTCATGTGAACCATATTCTTTAAATTCCTGCACAGAGAGAAGCTGCAGCCAAACTTAACTATATACTAGACTACTGTTCGATAGTAGAAAAGAAAAATTCATACATATACATAGCATAGCTCACAGATAATAAAAACTCGTAGAATGCTATCAAAGAAGAAAGTAACCTATACTCACTACTCACATCATATTGATATTGTGTGTGCAACTACATGTAAAAAGTCCCTATATAGACACAAGGCAGCGAACACCATCCAAATCCGTACAATAAACTACACATACATAAACTGTATACAAAATACAAATACATAAAATATATAAGGATTTTTTTGTTGAATCTCGATGGTCACATGTACATACATACATGTACACAATATTTGGATTTTGTATATATATGTACACTCATCATTGTTGTAAGTACTTGTACATGACAAAGACTTAGATGACTCTATAGCCTACATACACGTAGTGTATCCTCTTTTCCACTGGCTAGAACCATCATATCACCATGCAGAATGCTCTGGAGACTGTTAACTCGATACCCATATATAGTATCGAACTATAGAGAGGATGAAAGAGCGACCCCCAGTCTAAAAGTGTATCTACTACACACAGAGACTCTGTACTATTTATATGGGCAATCTTTGCAAAGTAAACTGCAATTACACTCGTAAAATCGCAGTCGGTCTCTTAAAAATTCACAAAAAGAGTCCAGAGAATCCATTGTACATACAAACACGAGACCGAGAGAGAAAGAGGAATAGGAATACATAAATAGAGATAAGGGTTAGATGAACGCTGTTGCGGAGTGATATCTATCACATTCTCTCTATTACGTAAAAGCGAGTGAAAAGAGAAAAAGAGTTGAAATGAATTGGTACACAGTGTTGTTGGCTGCTGCAGCATTGCTCTGTGTGCCACGAACGAAATGTTATAGTTAGTAGAAGGACGGCTCTATAAGTAAGGGGAGGCTGGGACAACCGCCTGCCACTCTGTGCAGAGAACCAATGAGGACCTTGTGGCAAGATCATTGGTGGGGAGGACGATTTGCCCGAATTTCTCTCACCCAAGAAGTTTACCGTGAGAGAGTCTGCTGCTGCTGCCACTGCTTCTTCTTCTATCGCCAATATAAAATATTATTATGAAGGCAACCCACGAACTTGTTACTCTCTCTCTCTCTCAATCTCGCACACAAAATCTAACCAAAATCTCTCTATACGCTACTTACTTACTGTCCTCCGACTCCGACGACTACCTCCAACCTCGCACCACCACCACCACCACCACCACCACCACCACCGCTCCATTTCATACGAGAGCAACCCAACAACAAGCAGAGAACAACAAGTACGATGATCATAAACAAGTCGAGACTCCTGTAAGGACGACCAAGGAGAAGAAACTGTTTGTGTGTGTGTGTGCAGTGCACTAAAAGAAGGAAGTGTGAGGAAGCTTAAAAGACAAACCAGGGCGAAACGATAAGAAAGAAGAAGAATAAGGCTAGGCCACTAGGGGTGACGTGCGTGACTCTTCACTTGACAGTGCAGTGCTACAAGTAACTAACTACAAGTGAAGACGAGACAGAAACAGAGAGACAGTAGTGCAGTAGACTCATACGATAAGGATACAGAAGTATACACAGCAGAAGACTGACAGAAAGCACAGTGAGAGAGAGAGAGAGAGAGAATCGTGTGGTATTGTGGAGAGTACGATGTTGTTGTTGAGAGAAGAAGTCGAAGTCGAGGAGCCCGCTCGTACCTTCAGTCATGAATAAGACATCATCAGTGTCGTGCCTGGGACCACCACAGTCGCATCATACACATTCACACTTACACCACCACCAACATCCACATCGTCCACATCCCACTATGTTGCCCTTTGACTCTCTCGGGCTCTATGAGCCCCAACCAAAGCCCAGATTTTATTTTAAAATGCCCCGTGTTGTCCCCGACCAGAAAAATAAGTTCGAGTCCGATGAACTCTTTCGCAGACTCAGTCGTGAGAGTGAGGTGTGTGATCTTTTCATTTTTTAAATAATTGTTCTACTACAACCGTGTTACTATTTCTAATCAATCAAATCAGTGGTGTTCACGTCCAGTAATTTGTTTGTGTTCAAAATACGATCCCTCTCCTTGTGTTTTAAGAATTGTGGTGTATAATTTTCGCGCATTCTGTACAGTGAACGCAGACTTATCTGCAGAGTATTAATTTTTGTGCTAAATTAATTGATTCTCAGTGCAGATTCGTAATACTTCATTGTGTGCAAATATTTTTCACACATTTGCAAATTGTTGGTATTTTTCGTCGAGCTGCGTATATTTGTTGCGAGTAATGCTACTGCGTATAAGTTTGAATACTTCTAATCGGATGACAAGTGATGGTGAAAAATTAGGTCGAGGCCAAGTCGAATCCATTGCCATTTCATTCCCTGTTTAATATTCCAAGAATTGTATAATCTCCTTGCCTTCTTGTCTCCCCCACATCAATCACATTCTCGTCAGTACTGCGTCGGTTTTCTATTGTAAAGTGCACCAAGGTTTTCCTTGATCTGTTCTCGTGTCTCTCGTTCATGTTGCACACAGAAACAACCAGACAAGTGGCAGAAGTGGCTCTTTCTTTACAGTTCAGAGCATTCTGCACAAAGACACAGAGTGCATCCACAATGAATTTCTCCGAAAAATGACAAGATCACTAAATTATTTGTTACACCTGCTTCCTCTCTGCCTACCTTCCTTCTTCCAATGCTGACAGCACTCTGACATGACTTTTTCCATTTGTTTACCACCACCAACTCGTTTCATTCTCACTGATCAACCAAAACGAGACGAGCGTCAATTCCAAGAGTTTCCTATATCCAACCTTCCTCTGACTCCACTTATTCTAAACCTATAGTACATACAATGCACCTTTTAAATAAAGTGCTCTATAAGACAACACACGTGTACTAAATAAGTATCATCGATGTGTAACATGTATAGTGATTCTACCAAATACCAGTTACAATTTTTTAGCGTAACGAAGTGTTTTAACGGAATCTCTATCTACTATATGTGTCAGCAATGTACATTATTTCAAAGCTTGTATACACAAAAATGCTATACGAATCTGCACTGAATGACAACTAAATAGTATAACGCTAATGTAGAGCGTTATAGTATTGGCACGCTCAAATAGGGGGCACGCACAGTATATCATCCCCATTTGGGGTTTAGTGGTGTTTTTTGGTGGACAGTTGAAATTTTTGGATTTAAATTGTGTCTATGTTTAAATTCTTCAGGTTCGTTATACGGGATACAGAGATAGGCCTATGGAAGAGCGTCAAATGCGATTCCAGAACGGCTGCCGTGAAGGCCACACAGAAATCGTAAGATCCTTCGATTACTATACAAATGTGTACAAAATCTGTGCTTTATATAGGTATTTGATTTCACTATACTCATCTGAAGAATGGTGTCCGCGTCATCTCATTTCCCTCTATAATAAAATCCCATGTTCTTTAGTGCGTAGGAAAAAATCAATTTTCTGGGAAATTGACGCTACTTTCTGAGAATAAATTGGTCTTTCCGTGAGAAGTTGACTTCAATGCACAGCCCAGTCAAGTCGGCCACGAATTTTTCGCTGTTTCACTCATGTAAACTGACAAAGAGGCTGAAAATAAGCTGATGGATTGAATGAAAAGCCAGCAGAAACGAGATGTGTCTTGTTCTTGTCTTTTCGTGTGTATTGTTAGCTTTGCCGGAAGCCATTGATAAGCAGATCAATTGTTAAGCAATTAGTTAGGGTTGAAATGTGATGATGAGGAGATGAAAACAGTAATTTGGAGAATGAAGTGGCGAGAAAAAGCTATCTTTAAGAATACGCAGCAGAAGAAGCAGACAGAGTAGACATAAAAGATGTTCCACTGCTGCTGAGAAGATGAATAGGCTTCGTGTGGGTTGGCTTGGGTGCAACTGGACTTGATTTCAAGTCTCTCTACGAATGGAATACTTACATGGTCGCCTGCACGTCGTCTTCTTTCACAGATTCAATTAATATTTGATCGGAGATGCTTCGTAGTTTTTGCTGCTCCTTCCTATTCAATGTAATACCTCCCATGCAATCTCGGCCACTTTTATTATCGTCTAGTCGTACACACACAGGAAGAGAGTTAGCGCGCAGGCTGTAAGAATTTACACAGTAAAACGTATTTAGAATACGGGATTTTCAAACACGTACGCTGCTATTATTTACCAGAAGATTGTACGCAAGTCAAGAAGCGCTTATTCTCTTGAAGCCAAAAGCAAAACGGAAGTAATTGATATTCAAAATTCTTTTGATAAAAAGATATACCGCTTCTTGTTGAGACTTGGGAAAACAAATAGATGTCTTGTGATAAAAATGATTCCGACGCGATCGTCGGTAGAACTGTACAAAGAAGTGTAAACCAGTAAAACTGTTTCTTCTTTGTCTGGTTTCTGATTTCCTTCCATATCCGATTTAAGAACATCCGAAGCGGGTGCCTTTTGAAGGCACTCTCCTAATATTATGTACAATGCAAACATAATGTGTACAGTGTGTACACCCTTAATTGTACAAAGGCTGCTGATGTACTGTAGCGTGTCAACAGTTCTTCGCGCACCACCCACTCCACTAATTTCCTAGGGACTTGTATTTACAACGATCTGGAACTTTTACTGTACATTCTGTCATACGATCCCAGTTTGTTTGCCACCCTCAGTTTATAGTATCTTTAGTCCCTATGCACATTTAGGAGTGTACACTTGAAGTTCTTTTTACCAAAAATTCCCTTCCCTATAGGCTAGTTTTCGTTATATCCTTCCCTTCACTGGAAAAAGTATGCGCTTTTTCGAAAAAACTGTTTATCAAATGTTTATATGCACTTAAGCGTAAAAAATAATTTGAATGTTAAGTATAGGTTTTCTAGCAGCTAAAAATATTTTTGTATACACTTTCCAGGCTTTCGTCGCAACGGGTACAAACCTTCAGTTAGTCTTCAACCCAGTCTCAAATGGTTACCCGAATGATATGAGAGACTGTGACTTCGACAAGGAACAAGGAAAGGTCAGTACATGTTTTCATTGCAATTAATTCTCCTCTCTGTAATTACATTCCACTCATCTTCACTCAGAAATATTAGAGAGGGAAGGTGATGAATTAAATTTCTAATTTAGCCATTAGAGTGAATGCTTAGATTCCTGTTGTTGATTTAGCCACGGTCATAAATTCTGTGGCTCAAGGGTGTTGTATAAGCAATTCGCAGAGTACGTACAAATGTACGTGGCAAGAGAGAACAGTGAATTATAAATCTGTCGAGAGGTGAGGTGAAGTCTAAAAGGATTCAAGTAAGGTAATAATAAGCTAGAGGAACGGCCGGAGTGTTGATTGAGTTAGTGAGACGTTGTGCTTTGAATATTAAGGGCGAACAAGGGAAGATAGTAATAATGAAGCCCATGGGGTAAAAGTTAAGTAAGTAAGAGGGAAAGGTGAATTATTCAGATCAGAAATCAAATTCGATTCGACTTGTAGAACAAACTGAAGACAGAGACCACCGATCGAGTGGTCGTTGAGCCACAACACAGGAGCCTTTTCTATCTTCTGCTCCTCCGGAAGGAGCTGAAGGCCCAACCTATAATTATCCAGCACGAACTCCACACAGAGAGCACTGCTTATTTGTAAACATATCCACTCGATATCCATCTGCCTCCTTCTCTCTCTCTCTCGTCAGAACTTTTACTGGAAAAAAATCGATTCTTCGCATTTAAAGTCAGTGTCGCGATTTTATCACCGTTTTTGTTTTTACCATATCACTGGTAAAAAAGGTTTTTACCACTGGTGGTAAAAATAGTTAAGTGGTATACTTTACGCTATCCTCACGTTATCTATGGGAAATACTGTGTAAAAACCAATCTATCGTGATTTTAGCAGTGGTAAGTTGTAAATACCATACCGCAACCCTGTGCACGCATATTGTGTAACATGCAACACTCGATCGTATCAACTCCTAATCCAATAGTAAATAAATAATCGTCGTGTTCCATACTACTACTAATTGAGTGCAACACACTCAGCAGAATGTTTAAAAAAAGATTCAATGATGAATTTACAACCTCTCATCTCAATTAGCCTTCATTTGATTACTCTTCAAGAGCCTCTCTCCGTCTCTCTCTCTAATTTCCTGCCATTCCCGTCAATTGAGCGATAATTCAATAATGCTACACTATACTCACCTTTCCTTTATTAAGGAAAATTCTCACTCGATTTTTTCCTTCTCTCGTAAGTACTCAAAGGTACTCCGATACACTTCCGCTTTAACTAGCAGACAGGGAATAGTAGGATCGACAATTTCGATTTAAATTACCTTTAATTCTTGCTGTGCTCTCCTTCTTCTTCTTTTCATGCATTTACAACCGTTAAAAGGTAGCTAGTAGTTTTAATGTAACGTAAGAAGTGTGGAGCCGTACAGATCATCATCGCAATTAAAGTATATTTTCTGTACACATAGTGCAGTTCAGTCTGTAGTTTCTTTAATTTACGAGCATCATCTTCAGCCAGTGACTTATATACCTTACACACACATAAAGGGAGGAATATCCTTAGAGGAAAAGGAGAAATTTGATAATTATGACTTGTGGGACTGTACAGGACATAAGCAGACGTATTTTACGAGTTTGTAATAATAAAGCTGCGAAACTGGGCAAATCTTGTGCTTTAGTTGCTGCTTCGCTAATATTCCATTCATTTAAGTGCGCAAACAGTGCTTTATCTATTATGTACATTATACAGGTAGTATTTAGTTGTATTTAGAATCCATAATGTCGTCAAAGATATTTTTCCGTGCACAGTATATATACATAGGATCTAAGCTGAACGCTGTTGTGTAATCGTTACTGTGTGCTCTTCTTTCACCTGTCAGGCGCAGTCAAGTCCATAATTTTAGCATTATTATGGCGACTTTAATGATTTTTTGGTGAAACGGTTGGCGGAAGCTGAGACTATAAAATGAATAATTGAATGTTTCAATCTATACTTAAAAGAGTTTCTGTTAAACTCTCAGAGGAGTTTCTTCAAGCTTCCACGGTTTCTTGTGCGAGGAACGGAGTATTAAGTGCACACTCATATAGAACCACTATATATACTTACATGTTCTATTATTGACGTCTACCTGAGCCATAGAGCCAGACGGAACAAGTCAAGTGCGGAGAGCAGTTTTTTCTAGTCAATTTCAGTGGGATGGTGGAGAAAAAGTGCTGTAGAAGAAGTGCTATTATCTCAACGTTTTAAGCTGAATATAGTGCAGAGCAGCATTTCTGAAAATAAAACAAAAACTGTTGTGAACAAGAAGAAGTAGAGAAGATGGGGCTTAATGATGAGCACGTAGTTGACTAATCATGTCTTCTAGGACTGGCTCCCACACGGTCTTTATATGTAAATCGTGTATTATTGTTACTGGCCATCACGTTTAGCTACCTGCACAGCATTGTGTAATGAATACGTTTGTTTAAATATACAAACAGAAACTGAACACCGTCGAACTGTACATTTAATACATTCGAAGCAATCGTGTTCCATACGTTGTGCGGATGTGGAAACGAATAATCCAGAGAGTTCTCGTCTAGCCAAGAAGAAGTAAGTAGAGTCCTCGCATCTTGGCTGTGCACAGAAAAAGAAATAGGCGTGTCAGATGAAAAATGGGATTTTGTCGTGCCAATAGACGGAAGTTGAATGTGAAGGAGTGAGAACACGGAGA
>JABASC010001106.1:0-27098 GCA_019776185.1 Plutomurus gul | reverse complement strand
CAGCATGCATGCTGCGATATTCGTAGGAGGCTGACGTAAAAATTTCGGTTTTTATGCTTAAGTTTTAAGTCGCGGATTTTAAGTCAGTCGTGCGATAACACTCTATTATTAAAAGTATTGAGATCGTATCGCTCATTTATGTTCTACTGCTATTATGGAACGTAGTATTTGTTTTGAAAGCCTTCCGTTTTGATTGGTGTTGAAAATTGTCTGCAACTTTCAATTTTTGGTGTAGAGAGGAGCTGGAATTAAGATATAAATTGTTACTCATAATAAATACTACTCAAATATATAAATTGTGGGTTTTGATTCAAATTGTTTCCCGAATTTGACATTTTGACAACACTAGATGTGTAGTATGCACATATTGTACTTTTGATTTATTTATACTGAGTGAGCAAATACAGAAGTAGTGAAACGTTTGATTGAATCATAAGTTTTTAATGACTTTTCCCGCGTGTCTTTGCTTGTTGTCTCACACATTGATGATAGTATATTGATTTAAATATTTTTTAATATTAATATTTTTTTGAACAGGTATCCATACGGACCCTCAGCTGCCACCCCAGGGGTAAGTTTACATGTACCATTTATTTTACTTTAGTTGGGATAGGTTAGGAAGGACTGCACAGTCCATTCGATATGAGTCAATGCGTTTCAACAATAATCCTGGGACTATTTTTCCGGAGAGTTTGCCGGTCGTTGTGATCTCAGGATTTCAGTTTAGCATCCGATATTTCATTAAGGATTAAGTTAGTCGGGCCTCTCTCTCTCTGTAAAATGCAAGGGGAATCTGTCGTGCTCTGAACGTTGTGGCAAAGGGCTGTCCTTAATCTGTCGGCTGACCGAAAAGGTCTACTTTGCCTATATATATATACATTTTATACATACTAAAATATCAATGAATCACTCCATACGGGAATATTTGGACTTGGACACGTCCAGCTGGGGGCTAATGGGTTGTAAACAATGGAATAAGAGGAGAAGAGTGGAAGTAGAGATGGAAGGACTACTACTGCTACACTTTTGTATGGGGAAAGGCTCAAGAACTAAAGTAGACATGTTTTGAGGCACTCAAATATTCATGTGGGAGCAGAGGTAAAGAGAGGGCATTTTGTGAGTGTTGCGTTTTGTTGAAATGGGAAATGAAATCATAATATGGAATTAGAATTACAGCAGATTGGTGCTTGGGCACACTGATGGTAGTGCAGTGAAAGCCCATATTTGATATACATACATACATACATAGACATTGTGCACACAATTTCACGTAGGATAGGTTTTAACAATGTGAGCTTCCATAGCCATAGCATGCCTTGAAGGCTTTGGCCCTTTTGATTCACTCTTGTACTGCATAAGCTCCATTTTCATTGCTGTTGCTTCCAGTTATAATTATTCTCAGAATTAGAACAGGAGTAATGTGGTACAGTTTTCTGTCTGTCGACTCTAATGAAATGTTGAAGTTGTTTAGACGAGATATTAGAATGAGATCTGTAAATCAGCGTGCACACACTAACTAACAATGAAGGCTGTGTGAGTAAAAATGATTATATAGTGACTGCATTGTAGTACAGTGACTGTACTACTAGTGCTCACTGCATTCCCCACAATTAATGTGGTTTTGTGGCACGGCCTGTGTATCTGTATTCCCTCTGCGAGTAAACATGCTGCAGACAGATATAATGTTCGTTAGTGTAGCGTGTTCTATCTATTTTATTACCGAGGACAAGAAGTTGAAGATAGCTAAGTGGTTTTATAAGAAATTAAGGGATTAAGTGTATCACAGAGAGAAGGAGGACCGGTCCTGAGAGCGGCGGAGATGCGATGCGGATTGAATGGCAGGTTTACAATAAAATATCGATGGGATTAAGTGGACGATGAGGGAGTAGTGGTGGTAGACACTGTGACACGCCGATGAAATGGAGGATTGAAAAGGAGTCTGCATGGTGTGGCCTTTGAATGTAGGCAGGTTGAGAGGTTAAAGAGCTGGGCAAATAGGAAAAGTGTCACTTGAACAGAGCAAGGATGTCCAGCTCAATAGGGGTTCCTCAGCACAAAGTCCCTATTTGGGCTGGAGCTTTAGTCCGTGACACTTTTCAGTAATCTTTCACTCGGTAGGTGCATGGCACAGCTCTTCTTCGAGTTCTATCTCTCTTTAAGTAAGAACTGATACGTGTGTACTGGTGTGTGCGTGTGTGTATGTTAGTAGTGAAGAGAGAGGCTGGAGAAGAAGAAATATCTGCTGGGGTGGTTCCTTTCGATTTACATTACATCTCGCAATCGACGAGTCTGTATATTTCCAGTCTATGGTAATATCTGTAGGTTGGATAGCCATTAGGAAGGAAAGTGATGTGATGTGGATGCGAGCAGAGATGAAGGAGAGGCGATGGGATGTGATGTTGCTCATGCATTTTACGTGAGTGAGTAAGCAATTGAATCCTATCTATCTGTAGGTAAAATACTGAAGGGAATAAAGGACTGGTGAGGTAAGATATTGTACTACTCGCTCTCTCACTCTTCTTCGCTTCTTCTGCCATGTCAGTGTGGGACTACATGGAAAATTTCTGGATGCTAAAGTCAAGTCAGTCGATCCAGTCACATTCTGGCTGGTCGTTATGCGCTGTTATTGGAATGGAAGAAAAATTCATCTCTATTTTTTCTTGAGAAAGTCGAGTCTTCTTTTTCCTTATTATTGGCATCAGCTGTGTCATCCTTGTCCATGTCTGCTGCAGTAGTCACTGGGTGATATACATTGGAGAGAAAAATTGTGCTGCACTATGCGTACAAAACTACGTTTGTCTGTCTAGCCTTGTCTGTCGGTGTCTTCGTCTTCCTTCCTTGTCGAGTTCAGTGCAGTCATCGTATGTCGTGTGTCATACCGAACGCCTCGTGTCGTTCTCTCTCTCTCTTCTCGGAGAGAAGAAGGATTCTTCCCAAATGGACAGAGAGAAAACGAAAACGTAAGATAGATAACATGCTATACATACATACATACTGCATAAGTATAGTGGAATGGTACGTATCCATGATGCATGTATTCTGTAGGTATGTCAGTACGTATAGTGTCTTATGTACGTCAGTAAGTACATATTGTAATATTGGTAACTGTAGCTCTTGTCTGACTTCTCTGTGTGTGTACACTGCAGAAGTTTAGATTTTATGTTGTCTTTTCTAAACGTGTGTTAGAACAAGTGAGTATTATTATGGGACAGAAGGGATACGACTCAGCAGAAATCTAGTGAGCCGTCACAAGCAGAACGCCCCTTTCATCATCATGATCCCATTAGGTTTCAACTCGAACCAGGTTACCCGTCTCAATAATAAGCTCAGCCTTACTTAGTCATTTGCTTTTCCTTCTTTCCTCGTCAGTCCTTCATCTTTCTGCTGCATCATCCCAAAATACGAGAACAGATCACATTGATGTGAACTGAGTGAGTGGAGGAGCATTGGCTTCCCTTGGATTAGTAGATGCATGATGTATTGCCTGTACCTGCAGTGTGCGTCCCTATCATACAAATCAGAAAATATAATACAGTAGACTCTGCATAATACAGATACTACTACCAGTATAAAGCATTTCTCCAACGTAATGTACATGCAGCACCGGTATGATGTACGCTGATGTGTATTCGATAATCCCAATGCACCACATCTATTTTGTATGCTGTGTGCATACCTGTTCTCATCTTTTTATCTTTTAAACGTTGCCTCACCCATTTGACTTGCCTGTTTCATTTTGTTACTTATTGAAATTTATAAACGTGCAAGAATTGTCGTACAGTATTACGCATTTGCTGTATCATCTTCTAATTCGATGTTCTGATCATAAGGAAAAGTTTCTGAAAACGGCAATCAAATATTTTTCAGTCATGCTTCAATATTCGTGTTTTTACATTTAATTGGATCATGTTATTCATGTTCACTTAGGACAAGTAAGTAAATGGTTGTTTTTGGAAACATAATTTTAGCGATTTCCGGAAATATGATATAGCGGAAGGGCATTTAAAGAATTTTGATGTTAGATATAACTTTTAAGAGTTTTACGTAGATACGTACTGTTTGTTTGTAAAGACCACATTGCGTGCTATATTTTTTGTAGAGATTGTAGCATTGGAATTGCTTCCTTGTCTTATATCTTGGATGGAGCGTTGGGAACAAAAATAGTGATAATCTGACATCTAAACTGGACAGTCACCGCTTGACTCGCTTAGCAAGCATTCTTTGTTGACTTTTTGTGTGTGTGTAAGAAATTGGGAGAGCAAATTGATGTAAGAATTGTTTTCTGAAGTGAAAGTGGGTGAGGTATTAGGAGATCTCCCGTGGTGTCTTGCCTGTCCTTATCTTACTCAAATATTGACCCTCATTTGTAAAATTGAAAATCCAATTTGGAAGTTGGTCTTTGGACCGTACATCATCCATATGACCGCTCCACTGATTTTAACTTGAGCAGACTTCAGTCAAAGCTCAGTGGAGTGATCAAAGCTGAAGGTTCTACTCGTCTCGTTTTCCTAAGTTTTCAATAGTTCATTTCTGATTTAAGGTTGAGATACAGACGTGCTCACACAGCTCTCTGTCTATATGTATATAAAAGCGTGCAATACAAAGAATTCTGTTTTTGTTGTTTTCCACAAACTTACAAGTAGCAGACACAGTGAACAAAGAAATAGCAATGAAACGTCTCGGTAAATAGATGGACACAAGCAAGACAGATAAAGTTTTGTCTTTTGGTTTTTGCACTAGTACCTTAGGGTGATATAGAGAGATCCCCTTTGTGAGTTAGCTAAATTCAACTGTATTATAAGAGAGGAATGGCTGCGAGCATTTTACGGTGCATGGGGAGACAATGAGCGAACACAATGGAAAAGTTCAACTCTATAGCGCAGGCAAGCAAGCAGGACATGTGAGTCGTGGAGACAACAGAAAAGTATATAGTACCACCGCTCGAGTCGTCGAGTTATTGGTTTGTCTTCCGTCGTCCTTGCTTTGTAATATTGACAGAAGGGAAAATAGACAGTCCAGTTCAGTTCACTCAGTGCAGTCGACTCAGCCTCGAATTTACCTGAAGGAAGACGAGCGGAAAAGAAAAAAAGGAACGGAAGGGTTATCTTCTTGACGAAATGAGATTATAACATAACGGTGGCCCAACAGCCACCAAAAAGAGTGGCTTGGTCGATAAAGTAGCCTTCGTGGTATGCTTTATGCTATGCTGCCTTTTCTGTATATGTAGTGTGTGTAAGCCACCAAAGGTACATATTATGAATTCACCTACACACACGCACACACACATTCACAACAGGCGAAAGGAAGCCAGAGGTAGTGTTGGGTAAAAATAGCACAGAATCAGATAGTAATAGTGAGAATTCGTATTAGTTTGAAAGTATATATGCTAGTAGACAGATACAGTGCGACAATAGTAAAAGATGTGTCTGTACGTAGCCCATAAAGGATAAGAGAAACTTAGGAAGAGTGAGCAGACAGAAGACTGCTGCTGCTGCTGGATTGGAAGTGATCTCCCTTGGACAAAAGCTGGAAATGTGAGTCCGAAACGCAGCTGGACTGTAACTAGGAATCTCACGCTAGACTGCTTCTCAATAGACCCATGTGCTACATATCTCGTTCTCTGTTTTCTCATCGCGTCTTTCTCTCTACTGTGCACAGTGCACGCAGATATTTTCCTGTGTGCTTTTGGATATTATCTACTCGTTGGACTTTTGGGGGGTCGTTAGGACCTGACCGTTCCTCTCTTTGGAAGTCTCCGTATGCAGAACTTCGTGTGTAGCTTCCTAAAAGTTTTGTTTCTAACGCACAGTTTTAGTTTTGTATTGTTCACCATTGTGAACCATATTTTACAGATGAGATTGTACGGGATTGCAAGCTATGTAGAACAGAACAATGAGAATCATAAAAAGAAGGAGGTTTGAATCCTCATGCTAACTACACTTTAAATGACGATACTGCCACTGCGACGAGAGGAGACAAACGACACTGACAAAGGGAATGCGTATAAATATGCAGATGAAAATACTAATGAGACTGTAGACATGCAATGCAGTCGAGGAATTTATACGGAATATACAGGCGGACAAAACATTGTATTTACATTTGTAAGTATACTTAAAGGCATTCTATTTCTTGCTCTTAAGAATTCTTAGAAAATATGTCGGAATTCCAAGTGGTATTCTTAAGTATGACTCCATTTCCGGTACATTTAAATATACTTATGTATATGTGTTTGTATTACGTTTTTTTATTTATGTGTTACGTATGCGATTAGTGGTATAAGGATGAGGTTTCAAAGTCTATACATTTGAAGATTATACTGAGAATCTGCGTGCTCCTGCTATTATAATCCAATGTCACGGTTGAATGTGTTGTGTTAATTAATGTACCTCTATGTTTAATTGAAGTCAATGATTGTTTGGGCCGCGTTGAATTGAATTCAGTTGAATTAGAGCTGAGAATTGAATTAGGATTAAATGCAGTTAGGTAGTTCGCCCGAGACTCGAGCTTTGTTGGCGAAGAAACGAAGGCAAAAAAAATGAGTTAATAGTAAAGGATATCCATGCAATTAGGCATGCATGCGTGATAGCACTCGGTGAATACATACACAAACTAATATTGTGGAGTGGAAACCTAGATTCGTTCGAATGGAGTGGAATAGAGTGGGGGGAGTTGGCACACACAAACATATTAAACGTGTACACTGCAGAGAGTACACAAAATAATAATATATGTTTAGATTGCTGTGAGTTGTGTGTACGATGATTTCTTTCTGCATGGAAATACGTGAAATGAAAAGACAGATGAGTATGAAATTTGTTTTGAAGGATAAATAGTAGGGAATTGTGGGTTGCATCATAAGGGTGATGATAACGGAATCCATTGCAATTTGTGATAATAAACTAACAAACAAGAATGAATGACTTGTCAAACGGAGATTGCTCTTTGTTGCAGTGTACAGATGCATGATGAGGTAGAGGATAAGAAGTTGAGGTCTGTGACAGACAACCATATTTCTGCTTCTGCGATCTTTATTTTAGTTGCTGAGAGAGTGGAACTTGCTTGGCCTTATTTAATGCAATTAATAGGCGCGCAACAGCCTTTCCTCTGTTCTTATCAAAGCATAATAGAAAATATGCTCTCGCTCAGTTGTTGTACTTACTAATAGCAGTGTTGAAGTGATTTAAGTGTTTCATATCCTCTTTTTACAAGTTTTATAGCCACGAAATGAAGTAGAGAGAGAATAGCACTTGTGCGTCGAGCATGCTGTGCTCCTCAGAACGCACATGTACTCATTTCCTCACAGCGTAATTACATTTTAACAGCTTTAATGAAGAATTATGTGTTTGCTCAAATTTTCAAGGCTTGCGAATTTGGGTTATGCTTATATCTGTGTTTTTGTTGATGCAAATACAATAGTGGGGTAGCTGGAACTGTACTCTACTTCCACTGTTTATCCTAACGACACATTTTTCTCATTCAATGCACATTAGATGGAGGATTTTTAATGCATTTTCCAACTGGTAATTAGGACAAGTTACACTGTGTTGTTGTTTGCCTGTTATTCTTGTTGAAATGATTAAGCACACTTAACTGAAAATATTAATCTCTTGGCTACTAATAGATACACGATATGTTAAGCATAAAAACATAGGAAGCGTTCAGCTTAGTGTTGAAACAAGAGACGAGACGTTAGAAGATGAGAGCATTAGTGTTGTGGTCAAAGGATGAAGGAGAATGAGGCAAACATTGGCATTTCGTGTGCTAAATACTTGGTAGGAGTTGTACATGTCTGCCGTGTACGCTGGATTATTAAACAAAGATCGGGAAGTTCAAAAGGAATTATTGTAATTGGAGTGACTGATTAGGAATGATTAATATAGGGTTGCGTAATTTATTTAGCGTGAGTGGGATGCTCACGTGCATAGCAGAGGAACGAGACAGGGCCACTACGGTAAAGTAGAGAACAGCCCGAGAGTCTTCTTCGGCGAGAGAACAGAGACAGAAAGAGAGAGAGAGAGAGAGAGAGGAGGCGAGAGAAGAATATGTGGAGACTAATGTAAAGAGATGAGACATGTGCTGTTGGGCTGGTTGCACGGATTAAATTTGCATAGACATACGTAGTTAGAGGTAAATGATTACTTGGACGGACTCGACTTTGCCGGCTCTGTGATGTAATTCCGTGTGTAAGGCGATTAAACGGAGAACCTGACTGGTTATTGTGAGTGTTAATGAGTTTCTCCAGGATTTTATTCGATCCAATTAATTCAATCTGACTGAACGGTTTGAATAAATTTTCGCCGACTCTTTCCGTCTCCCAGTTATGTTCATGGTTGGCTTTACATACTTTGTCTCATTTTGTGTAGTCGATTTGGGAAAGCTACATCGCCCCCTTCTAGTCGTAGTTTAGTAATATGTGTGTATCTTTCTGTCTTTCCTTCTTTTTCCAGATGAGAATGGCTAGAGGAGAATTGAATCTTATGCAAAGGTAGACAGAGCAGCGTCTATACTTTAGATTGCACTATATTGCCCGAGCACCGTGAGTCGCGCACACTGCATTTGACTATTTGAGCAGAATGCCTTTCTCCACTTGGAGTTATTTTATGTTAGACTGCTGTTGCTCAATACATTACCATTTACACTGACTTGACTGCCAGAATGAGAAACTGGAAATGTACTCTCCTTTCATTTTATCCTTCAATATGACTCGATTTTGCTGCGTAGCACTAGACAGTAATACTGTCTACATATATTACTAAATTCCTAAGCTTTGTATCATGAAAGTATCCAATAGAGTTCTATTCTCTTTCCTCTTTTCTACTATATAAGTATGTAGCTCGACAAATTCAACTTCATACCTGAATGAAAGCTAAGCACCAATCCAAAATTCAATCCAATCGACGCTCACACAGCTCGACTCGTCTCAGCTCAACTCTGCGGTTTCATGTGCAAGGGGAATTCGAAATTCACTTCCATTGAATTGAATTGAGGTGCGACGAGTCTTCTTTACTTTCGCATACCCAGCCTCAACCGTCTACAGTGAAATGACGTATGATGTACACGGTGTACTGCACGTCTGGTGTGTGCTGCGCAGGGACTTTCTGAATAGTGTCCTCACTTTTGCAAATTTATTACGGATCTGTTCAGTCATGTTGTAAGGTCTGTTCAACAGAATATTGGTAATTAACAAATTGAATTGTTATAAATTAATAATTCGTTTTTGACAGCCAACTTATGCTTTTACTATAAAAACTGAAGGTGACATAAGGTGGTACGACTATATGTAAAAAAGTTGACATCCGACGAAAAAGACCTGTGCTTACATCTTTCTTTGTAATAAAAGGAAGCAAATCCTTTGGGTGTGTAGGACTACTCATAGTGATATTACTGCATCTGATATGTGTATAGTTAATACAGCGACAACGCATTCAAGGAATCTGTAGAGTAAAATGGAACAGAGCGAAGATATAATGCAAGGGTTTGTGTGGATGAAGTATGTGGCGGTGGCAATGCGGAGCAATGCGATCCCGGATACCCTTCTTGTCTGCAGTACCATTTACTACCTTCATAGTTAGTCCTATCGTATCGATTCGGTTTTCCCAGAATACTGACTGAATTTCATAGAGTTTACTTTTCTTTGACTGCTGCGAGCCACATCCCTCTATTCTGCAAAGAAGGAGAAAAGAAAAGGTTTTGTGTAGGAGACGATCGTATTTTCTCCCCTCGTCTCACTGCTCCATGTAAATTCTTTCGGCATTTAACACGTTAGTTTTATGTATTAAGGATGATGAATCGCTGGCGAGTATTCCATGTATAAAGTAATCAATTGATCTATAGTGTCTATGAATTAGAACAATCGATCTAACACTATTTAGTATGAAAATGCGAATTTCTTTGGTACGCACTGGCGTAAATTAAACCGCTTTTCTCCGAAATTCCGTCGTAACGGTGATAGACAATGTAAGTGGGTAGGCCGACTTTTCGGTGCGTCAGTCTTCTCTCTCGGAATGCATTGATAGTAGAAATGATTTAAGAAGAATTTATGGGCACTAAGGGCAATAACTTTAAGTAGGAAGCAACCTAAATCATTTCTCGTGTTTTTCAAACAGCCCGACCAAATTGCGTTCTTATGCACTCTTAAGTAGCTGTCAAAGCGTAAAGTAGGGGATTCAACGGAATGTGATATGGCCTTAGTAATGATTGTGTGTGTGAGAACTTAAGTGGACAGCACCAGCAGAAACCTTGAGAAGTATCTGTAGTATTATACGAACAACGGCCGCGTGCCCATTTCATATTGAATTTGCAAATTATGGCCCCCAAAAGATATGATTGCCAACACATATTAAGTAGTGGGCAAAATGAAACGTCCGTTACGTTTTGTTGTGCGGTCATGTCAAATATTGATGCTGATTGTTTTGGAAGAGAAAGGGAGCAGCGTTTGAAGAAGTAAAAGCAAAGTAAGTAATATACAGTGTCGTTTTGCTGAGTGGAAGGGATCAATTATGAGTCTCAAGACTGCAGTTTGATTGTGATTAATTCTAGTGGCTAGATCGAAACTTGAGGAACGCTGTAGTACTATGTATATATATATGTAATAATAAGCGTGTATAGATGAGCGTACACACTTGAGTAGGTAGTAACATTAGCCGAGTAAGTAGTAGTAATAGTGAGTAATAATAACGCTGGTGATATGTTGCATGGTTTGGCATGTGCATGGAACAGTTGTGTGTGCGGAATGCTAAGGAAGGCATGAAGAATGAACACAGTTGACTAGGCTCTTAAGACTGAACGCAAAGCTTTTTTAGGAAGAAAAGAGGTTTTTACCATAATATTTCATCTCCTTCATATCATATCGCTCTATTTTCATTTCCACTCTCTACTTTAGTGCCAAAATCGAGAGCTTCGTATACCCACTGGATATTTCGTGTTATTACCACTATACGAAATATGCTAGTACTACCCCATCACTATCAGGTGCACGTATATATGTAGTATCCTGCTCTCTACTTTTATAAATAGTATACGGCATACTTCTCTATTTACTGTAATAACTATAGTTTAAGAAGAGAGTATACATATACGTTTGATGGGCATTGGAAAGTTACTTTTATGTGTTGGTGCTAGGTTTGGTTTGGCTGTGCCGGGGAATCGTCTCTCTTAACTGAGAGCCACTTCTCGTTACTTGACTCTCTTTCCTTCGCTTTCCTTTTGCTGCACTTCCTATGTTCTCCAGTTTTCCTGTCGTGAGCCACAAAGACGGAACAGACAAGGTGGTACTAGACAGACTAGCAGCCAGCTAAAAAACCTACCTTCACATACACACACACACAAGTTGAACATGTAGTATTTTTTATCTATTGCTAAAAGACGAAGAGCAAAATAAAAGTGTGACTGAAGTAGTCCCAACATAATGAAGCGCAATGTTCAGTTTGGCCACTTCTTTTTGCGAATCGCTGTTCCCGTCATTAAAGTCGATGAAATGCTAAGATGCTCAAGAAGGAGTGAAGGAGAGGCGATTGCGGCTTACCTCATTTGCACGGAAAGAATGGATGGGCCGTTTGTTGACCTGTGATGTGCACTGCACGAAATTTTGTTAAGAATAAGGTCCTGGTGATATTTTTCTATTTCCCTCGACCACATACCTAGTAGGTACATACTACACAACATACAGCTGCCTACTTGGCTCGTTTAGTGGGGTCTCTGGCGGCTAGTAGCATTTATGGCTCTGCAGAGGTAGTTCCTATGATCCTTTAGTGCTCTACTACATCAGGAGCAATATGTTTTGTTAGTGGAAACAGTTTTGTATTCATGAAGTCGTAAGTCGTAACATAACTGTCGGCATTTAATTTGCAAAGGAAATGGAATAAATCGCTGGATCCACATCTACAGACAGGTAGTACATTGCTTACGGAAGATTTTCCTTTTTTCCCTTTATCAGCCGTTTGTTTTTGCGGTTGTTGTATAGTATACTAGGGCGTTCAAGTGTAAGTAGTTTACACATTGCTATTATTATACTGCATGTACGCACATATTTTAACGTACTTTGTTTACCTTATGTTCGGTTTGGAGGCAACAGGAATTGTGTCGGTAAATTTTTTCTGTTTTCATTGGCTCAAACAGCTTTTATTAGGATAATGAGTCTTCAAATTGTAATGTAGTCATTTAAATGCAGCTAAATTGCCAGCGATCAGTAGACTTCAGTTTTTCTCACAAAGTACATACATTTGGCATTACGAAACACAAAAGTCTACGATGCTGTCAAGTATTTTTTGTCCGCCTGTCTTGCTACATTGGAGTTGTCTTTTACGGTTTTACGAGTGGAGTTTGTAGTGAGTGTGCTCCGAAGCCATCTACAATCAATCAACGTTTCAATTCAAGGATGTACACCACTTCTAAGGTATACCTACATACTAACTTGAATGTAGTAAAAGCGAGAGGATGAAATGTCATGCAGGGAATGGGGACGAAGCTGAACAGAAGTAAGACAGAGTTGATTTGAATTCTGATATAGACACGGGTGACTTGATAGATTTCGTAGTAAATTTATTAGATGTAAGAGACTCTGACGATAAGATCGGGATTTAATATGGTAAAAGTCCCTTCGGAACAATCCATTCTTGTTCATCAAGTGTTGGCAAGTGAAGCACAGTGGAAATGGAAAAGAAACAAAGGAGGATGGTTCCAATTCTACTTTTGTGCATTTGTTTTCACAGTCTCTCTATATTATTTACGCTACAGTACTAACAAGCTGTATAAAGGAAGCATACAGTCCATTACATCACTTTTCATTGTACTACCTAGCCGTACATCACATTACATTTCAGGCATAACACGTACACACACAATCCTGCTCTGAGCAAGACGAATGGTCCCAAATAATTTGAATGAGAATGAGATACCTTTTTTCTTTCATCCATCTCCATTTTCATTGTTTCAACTAAATGGCTATTTACAATCCTACTTAAACAAATACAATGTACAATGGTGATGGTTCACAATACAAGGGACGCAATGTATTTTAATACATATCTAAATAGGTACCTCCTTCACATCTACACATCCCACTAGTATTCATGAACACTACTCACCCCGCTCTTTGTATTCATACAGCAATACAAATATTACTCAAAGTACTACATTTACACTGGCACAGTATATGTTTGTTTAAGCAAAACACATAGTAAAGTTGGCTTGAGTAAATGAGCAAGTCAAACTGAACAATTTACAAATTTTAAAGGCTCTCAGCCAACCAAGACCTTCTTCATTCGGCTCTGTTCTTATACCTTCTTATAACTAATGAGATCTCATTTAATTTCGCTGATCGTTGGAAGTGAGTTGAATTACTCAATTGTATGCGTGTCCCCCGGCAAAAGAAATAAACTGGGTTGGGAGTTGGGAGTGTCTGACAAAAATTCAGTCTCTTGCTTTCGATTCCACATTCGAATTGTGCAAAATGGTAGAGTCTGAATAATTAGTAGATTTAAATATGAGAAATCATTTTATTGGGTTCATTAAGAATCGAGGTCTGAACGCAACATTTTGGTGCACGTACATATGCGGTGCAACATTGCTTTGAAAGTTGGGACAGATGTAAATCATTGCCATTCGCTCATTTAATTTCATCGCTGTCTTCGCTGTCTTGTTTCTATTACTGGGCGTAAGCTGTTGTATTCCTATTCTCGAGTGTAGCGTCATCATACGAGGAGAGTGCTGTTCAGGAAATTATTTAAATGTATTACCTACCCTAAAGTTCAGACTACAAATATATTCTTTTGCACTACGAAGGAGCAAGCAGTCAACTTACAGGGGAGTGAGAGAGAGAGAGAGAGGAAACCCTGTCCGCCATAATTTCTCTCTGTTTGAATGTAAAGTTGAAATGTTTGGAATGAGTGTTTTTCACCTATGTATTCATGTCAGTTCAATATGTATGCGTGTAGTAGTTTTGTTGTGAGGGCAGAGAGGAACGTAAACGGCACAATAGAACAGAGACTCACACTTTTAGTATCATCATAGTCCTGCAGTTCCCCCATCGATAGCATACTGTACATATTACATGTATGTATATTGTCTAGTAGTTTTTTCATGCTTGCATGTATGTACACATGTACACAGGTTAGTAGCGTTGGATGTTTTGCAGTTTCTTGGTTGCTCGTGTGCAATCATTTATCTACATGTGACTTGAAGAGGATGGAACTGTTCTGTGCAGTTGAGCATGGAATGTATAAACTATCTTATACATATTAACCATGTAGATACATCCTTCTGTACATAAAATGCATCCGGAATGTTCGGTAAAACTCTATGAAATGTACGTGGCAACATTTTATTTTCTATGCAGTATTTGTACAAGTACTATGTGAGTTTGGATAGCTGAACAGCTCAGATCTACTTTGGTCATTCAATTGGCCGTTTCTATGTGCATACTTAACAAGAGACTCACAACAACACCGTAGCTGTTAAAGTACCAACAGAACTTGCATATCAAATCTATCTGCCAACAATGTGTAATGTAATAAAAGTGAAGCTCTCACAGATCTACACTCTAAAGATAAGTCCAAGTGTAACTCTCTGGACTGTCTGACACTTTGGAATAATATTAGAGTCTCTGTTAAAGAGTTGAAGTGAATTCAACTCAATCTTTTGCTATAGGCAGATACACATGGACATAAAGATGTTAACAGACAGCGAAGGTTATGCTCAGGTAATAGTCATGTATTGTAATCATCCAGGATCGTATGTAAAGAAGAATTATGAAGTAACCAAAACCAAAGTGAGTAACTTTGAAAGGCTTTAAATTTGTAGTATGTACACATTTACTTGTGTAAGTACATGAAGTTAACACGAATTGACTACTTTTGTACTGTGGCACTATTTTAGATAGAGTGTAGTGTGGGTACATGCAAAGTACTAGCTCTTTTGTGCATAGTTAGCCGGAGTGAGTGAGATGGTTTGGAAGATAGATATACACATACATTACAATATGTACATTGAAGTCAGTTCAAGTCAGCCAATATGCACATATATAGCTAGTCAAAGGAAAGACTCGAGTCTCCGCAAGCCAAAGCCAAACCCAATGGCTAAAGAAAGGTAAATAGTTGAAGTAAAGAAATGAAAACCAAACAAGTCTTCGGATTGGATATACATTACTTACGTTACGTTTTATCTCAGGTATGTGAAATGATGTGATGTGAGTTTGTGCAACATATCATGCATATTCAATTCAACATTTTTCTGTGGGTTGGTTAGTTTGGTTTCCTTTCTTACTGGACTTGGCTTGTCTTGGCATGATGGCATAGCAGGCGAGCTAAGCAAAGCAAGCCAAGGCAAGGCAAGAATAGAAAATTATAGAAAAGGAAGCAGCTCGCTCGCTAATACCAACTTCAGAGAGAAGAGAGTCGAAGTCGAACAACTCACCTGGCTTCTTGGCTCGGCTCGACTTGACCAGCTATTATAAAAAAACTAAAGGATAGATAAGGTGAGTTGATGTGATATGAGGTAGGTAGTACAGTGTGTGTAAATGCCACGCATACCATGCCTTACAATTTATTCAGTTCAAGTTAACTTCACTTGCAGCCTGAACTCTTTGAATTGGGTTTAGGTCGTTAAGTTGCCTTCTGTGTGTGTGTGTGTGCGCACCGTTTTCTTTGCTAACTTGTGTGTCTGGCGTAGTATTGTTAGCTCTCAACGATTGCTTTGCTTTTTTTGCGAACGAACGAAATGCGAAGTTGACTTAACTTCTCGCAAACTAATACAAAGACGAAGTAGGTGGGAGGAATAAAGAGAGAGAGAGAGAGAAAAAAAATCTCAACGTGAATAGACCGAACGTAATATACTGTGTGTACACGTTATACATAGTGTGCAATTGCATGTCAGGACTTCAAATCAAAAGCAAATGCACAAAACTATTGTATTCTTCAGAATGTTAAAATCTAGTAGTATACATATACATACTGTATAGGAATTTTTCTCCAATTACTTACTCCTTTAAGAAATGGCCATAGCTTCTTAAGTAAAGCAAAAAAGGAATTACACGAGAGAGATCTTCAAGGGTGGCACTCGCACTCGTCGCACTCTCATGATATGAATCGTTATTATCGTACTAGTTGTATGTATAGCCGGTGGCTTGGAGCGAGCATGAAATGGAGCTTGGAATCAAATCAGCCCACTTGGCATGTCATGACATGTCATTGCATTCATTAGAGAATCCAATGTAGAATTGTAAAGAAACCCGATATACTTACTTCCACAGGATTTGTTACTAGTACATACTACAATAAAATATGTGCATGTTTTATTGCTCGCTATACCTTCTACAGTAGTTTTGCTCGTTTTACTATGGGAATCGAATAGTAGCTATATACAGTGTTCCCTGTTTACTACTACTACATATATGGCGGTTGCCTGGTTCGCATACTGTACAACTGTATTACTCGTTCCTCTAGGATTACTTACTGAACGATGCAAGAATAATATGGGAAAGACCATGGTCGCTTCAACTAGATATTCGCTCGAGATATGGTCCCGATCCTCCGTTTTCCAAAGAGGCTGCTGAAACAAAGTTGAAGTTAGTGTTGTGTAAACTGCAGACAATGTATGTGTGGTAAACTCATCCTCATGTCATTAAAATAGCGAACTGAGCCTGGAATTCTCATATGTCAACGTGGTTCTCTCATTACAACCCAATTTACAAGCTATAATGAACATGGTCGGTGTTAATCAGCCGAGTGCATCGCTTTCTCTGTCTTTTAGCAAATATAGCAGCACACTTACCTATGCAGACTACAGTATATACCAGTACGCTGTCTACCTTCTACTACATAGAACTTCCTTCCTCCTGGGTGTCTTCCTCTTGCCACGTACTACACTAGTATACAATACTGCAAACATTCTTCCTAAAGGTGTACTACAATGTATTTTTGTGCGATAAGTGCTAGATTGATATAAAGATTGGATTGTAGGCTTAGTGAGTGCATTTGTTTATGGGTGTGCAAAGTATGCATACATTAAAGCTCTTCTCTTATCACCGATGTAAGATAGAGTTATATGGTGGCTCTTGAAAATCAGTTTGCTCTTCTCTGTGTCTCAGGTGTAGTCCGGTTAGTATTATACACATGGCTTAAGTAATACATAGTAGTAATGTCTACTATTTGTATAATGAAGTGGAGGATTGTGTAGGTAATGATATTATGCTGTTATGTAGCTCTCTGGTTGCAATTTATAGGTTTTCGCACGGGATCTCACCATTACATCACATTTCCATCACTCGCTCCTCATGCAACGGACTCTTTCGAGTTCATTTCATTTGACTTGGGTTGCTGCTTGTGCTTCCAGCTTGACTACCACCACTACTGCTAAAAGGGTTATGCAATATGTAGAAGTGTTTTTTGAATGTATTTGTGTGCGCCTACAGAAACCATGGCGTTTGTAAAATAGAATAAAACGAACTGTGTGTTGGGCTAAATTACCCTCTGTAGTGTAGAATGAAATGTTTGAGGTGATGGGTTGTGTATGAATTTGTGTTAGCTTAATGGGTTTGCGGTTTCTTTTAACTTAAGTAGGATCATGTATTTCCGGTCGTGACAACGCTAGAGGAGTTTTAAACTTACGTATCCACACACACTGTGAGTGCATATAGTTTTGTGTAAGTAGATATGAGATTATTTTATTACCTCTATGTTCTATTTAATGTGTGCGTATGTGTGTGTCGTAGAAGGTAATGATTATTGCTATGAGTAATGGAGTCAACGATCACAGAAGACTAACCATGTCCATAGTCGAGCCAAACTTCTCTTGTGCATTATATTATTACTACATTGCATTAGTTGACTGCATTCTGCCTTCTACACTACTGGGTGTGTCACTCACATTCATTTCACATCACTAACAATGAGTTTGTGTGTGCGCTATGCTTACAAGTTCTACTCGACTATGTTATATCTTTAGTTCTAATGCAAGGCGATACCTTGAACATGGAATTGCTCCTGCTGCTCCGATAAGGTGCGTTTTGCTAACTCTCATCGACTCGGCTCACTCCAACTTATTTATTATCCAACGACCAGAGTCAGCCGTGGATGTAACATAATAGAAGTAAGTAGTGCATGCATATAGCATGCTGATATCATGGAGTGTGCTACCTATTCACCCAAGTAAGTATATGTAGACTTGATGGCGATTAGAAATGCCAATGTTATTCTATTAACATGAGTGGAAGTCATGTTGGATGATGGTGGTCTTCGTTCCGTATGCCGTGTCGGCAGTCGTTAAAAAGGTCACTCCCTGGTTTCATATCACCAAAAGAGGACTTACGCACTTTGGCGGACACTTTTGTGTGCAGTATTAGCATGGTTATGGCTTCTATTTAATACCATGTGTATTTGTTTAGAATTTAGATTTGTATGACAAGTCACCTCCTTCATCATTACTACCGTATGTAAATAACGAAGCGTTCCATTTTGACATTCACTTTTTACCGTATGTAATAATAAGAATCTTTGGCTATAGATAAATAGCTGTCAAAATGAAAAACAGTCGAGAGAAAGATTTTCATCGGTTTGTTTAGACAAATAACTGCTCGAAGAAGATACATGATTGACAGTTTTGGGGGAAAGGATTGTCAGTTGGTAACATATGAAAGGAAGTGGTTTTGCACAGTTGATGAAGGATGATTGTCAGTAAGTGCCTTGTTACTTTAAACGTATGCTGGGCAATTTAATTAGCAAAGGAATTATTGTGGGTGTTACTAAGCCCAATGTATGATTCCACGAAGTGAGTACTTATCGATTTGTGTGTGCAATGCAAGAAATAACGGTGCCTTTCTCGGTCTCTCTATTGGACAGAAAGAATTTTTGGGTTACTTAACGTATTTATAGAACGTACTTTATAATGTAATTGTAGCATGTTCAGTAATTGAGCTGAATGATAACAAAGGCAATTTTATTTCTTTGAATTGCAGTGGATAGAGGAAAGCTTCACGAACTTTGACAAAGGAATCAACTGGCGGTCCTACGTCGTTTGTGATGTCGCCTACAACAATGTCAACAACTGGTTATGGACACCTTTCATCGAACGAGGACCTGCCAACCGGATCTACATTGAAATTCAATTCTCCATGAGAGATTGCAATTTGTTCCCAGGAACTGCACTGTCCTGCAAGGAGACTTTCAGTTTACTCTACTACGAGTTTGACGCTGTGACAAAGGAGCCTCCACCTTGGGAGCAGGAAAGCTATACACTAATTGACCGCATTGCTGCAGACGAAGGCAGATTTACACTAAACAATGAAGTCATCATTAATACTGAAGTACGAAGCATCCCCGTGACGAAGAAAGGTGTCTACTTTGCCTTCCGTGATCAAGGAGCCTGCATTTCTTTGTTGGCCATCAAAGTGTACTATATTACTTGTCCCGAAGTAACGGCAAGCCTCGCTTTCTTCCCTGCCACCCCGACTGGAAGAGAACTGACCTCAATCGAGCAGGCGGAAGGGAAATGTGTTGCCAACTCGGTCGAAGTCGGCCCACCACGTCATTTATGCAAAGGAGATGGCAAATGGTACCTGCTGTCTGGTGGATGTCAGGTGAAAAATTATTTACACTTGTGCATGTACACTATATATACATATGGGTTACACTGCTTTAAACAATGATTTAACGAATTTATTCATAATTTACTATTAGTTATTGAACGTTGAATTTCAAAACCAATATTTTTTACCTCCATAAAGCTTAGCCTAAATGTACACCTATTTACATTTATACTGTATTGTAAATATTAACTTTTTCATTCTGATGTATGTTGCAGTGCAAACCAGGCTACGAGCCCGATCATAACACACAACAGCCGGCATGTAATGGTAAGCGTGCTTTCTTACACTATACGCCATTTAAATTATGTCATAATCAGAGTAGTTAGTCTAATGCCGTCATGTCCTACTTAATGTCAAGTATTTGTTGCATGTTTGTCTGTGGGAGGGAGGTGTAGACATGAGGTCGCAATGTACATATTATACTTAAGTATGAGCAGTTCTCATGAGAGTTATTACTCAAAATTACTCTGAAATAGAAATCATAGTACTTATTGTTAGTTAGAACTATAGTAGTAGGTTACTAGCCTGAAATGTTTTACATACATCAAGCTAATAATGTATGTATTGCTATTATTTACCTAGTTTGTCCCCTTGGCCGTTACAAACATGAAGTCGGTGATGGTCGTTGCGTGAGTTGTCCGGAACACAGCACAGCTCCGTATGCTGGAGCTGGAGAGTGTCGCTGTAATTCGGGATTCTATCGTGCAGACAAAGACTCTAGATCCAGTCCATGTACGAAACCACCGAGTGCTCCACAAAATCTCACACTTAATTTCGTCGATCAATCAACGGTGATGCTCTCGTGGTCTTCGCCAAAGTTTCTGGGTGGCAGGCAAGATACAGTGTACCGCGTGGTTTGCGATGCATGTTCATACGGTGTTACGTACATTCCAAACACGAAGCGGTTTAATGACACCAAAATTACTATTAGTGGTCTAAATCCAGTGTCGACGTACAATTTTAAAGTATTTGCCGAAAATGGGGTAACAGCTTTGGCGGGTGAACCCGAATTTGTGGAAATTACTGTTACAACTGAAGCGTCTGTTCCATCCAGTGTCTCAAATGTGAGAGTTGTTACTGCGACGGCTTCCGAAATCACTTTAGCTTGGGTATTTTAAATAAATAAAACGATGGGAAAAAATAAATGTTATATAAATTATTTAAATATAATTAAATTAATAAATTGTATATTTAAGGATGCTCCCGATGATCCTTTCAATGAACTGGAAATGTATGAAGTCCGTTATTTTACGAGGGGAAGAGAGGGAAATGCAACAATAATCAGGGCTGGCAGAGCTCCCAAATATATTTTTGAGAACTTAAAACAAAAGACTGAGTATGGATTCCAGGTGAGAGCAAAAACTATTTCCGGATGGGGAGAATTTTCTGCGGTGGCCTACCGCAGAACTGGTCAGCTCATGGCTCTAGTTCGAGAAGAAGATTACAGCCAACAAGGATTAATGATAACGATAATTGCTGTGGCTGTTGCTCTGCTCTTGGTATTCCTTATAATAGCAGCTGCGCTCTTCTTTAGAGGGTAAGTGAAATTTATTTCCATGCTTTAGACAACTTTATTAAAGGTGTACTCACAAATTGTCAAAGTGATTGTCCAGGACAGAGGTTACATTTTACAATTTTTTAATTTAGCCGTGGCAGTGATGAGTGTAACAAAAAGCAACCGAGTGATTGCGACACTTTGGAATATCGAAATGGCGAAGGTACATTAAGAATTCATATCTACTCTATGCAAACTTATGGTTCTACTAAATATTTGAGAGTACATTAGTTATATGTAGTAATTATATCCTACCTACCATTAGCTGTACCTTGAACATACAGTGTGCATAAATGTATATATGTATCACATTGTGGGGTACAGTAATACTGTAATATGAATATTTGAGCAAGTTCAGTATTAACCAAATGGCCAATAGAAATAGAAACGTTATAGTCAGTTGCGTAATTACTTATTGTTATTTTATTCAATTTGTATTGCTGCAACTGAATTGATGCACTGGTTGGATGCACACTTGATGCTACTGATAACATGTGCTGCTTGTCAAACATTCATAAAATCACATTTTTATCAATCAGGACTTGTTGTCACCTACAGTAAGTCTTGGTTTTCTTATTTATTGCTTTGTTTTTAGATGTGCTAAATAGGTTTTTGTTTTATTTTGTATGTGTAGAGCTTTCTCATGTGGACTCACCCCCTATAATTCATACTGCCACTAGCAAATGTAAGTTTTGTGTTTGTTTCACTAATTTTTTGTCATCCGAGAGGAAATGTGTCTTTTGTCATTTTGTTACTTTTTGTTAACCCCAAATGTTAAATTCTTGTGATCATTCCCCAAAATGAGTTTTAGACAGTGGTGCTGAATGAGTGGGTGTGCTATGAACGCAAAATATTATATTATGTTTACGGTTTAAAAAAAGTGAAAGCATGCTTTCTTATTGGGCAAACTAACTATTTACTTTATATTCATAGTGTGGTGTGCATGATGGAGTTATACAGTAATTCATATATGATGTTGTGTTTGCTGAAATGTGTCAATCATTGGTGTTTGTTTGCTGTATTGATTTTAGTTTATTCTAGTTTATACTATTTTAATCATGTGTATGTATATACATACACGTACAACTGACTGACTGAGAGAATAAATTGGGTGATTGCATGCTGGAAATAATTTTGCATGTATTTTGAGGGGTTGACAAAATTTATACATTTGACGAGAATTGGAAAGAGACCAAGTGTAATTGAATCCTGTGTTTTGTAGTGACTACTCCTTTGTTCAGCCACCTGGGGAGCCGTACATATATCGATCCGCACACCTATGAAGATCCGAATCAAGCCGTTCGAGAATTTGCTCGTGAGATAGACGCTTCGTGCATCAGTATTGAAGCTATAATAGGTGGTGGAGAGTTCGGAGACGTGTGTAAGGGGAAACTACGGTTGGCGGGTAGAACTGAAATTGACGTTGCTATCAAAACTCTGAAGCCTGGCAGTTCGGACAAGTGTAAAATGGATTTCCTGACAGAAGCAAGCATCATGGGACAGGTGACACACATACTCATGCTCATAACCTGTATATATATATATATATATGTATACCTATCTGTGTGCACTTAGTTTTTGTGGGGTTTTAATATATTATAGAGCATTAATGATTTCATGATTACTGATTTTATTTTTATAGTTTGAGCATCCCAATGTGATATTCCTTCAAGGCGTCGTCACAAAGTCAAATCCTGTCATGATTATTACCGAGTACATGGAAAATGGCTCTTTAGACACATTTCTCAGAGCGAACGACGGAAAATTTCAAGTTATACAGTTGGTAGGAATGCTACGTGGAATTGCGGCCGGCATGCAGTAAGTAATATTTTATTTATTTAAATAGTAGTTATCTGTCAAGTAAAAATCAATAATAGATTTGCAAAATATAGAAAAAAACGACAATTAGTTTATTCGTGTATGTTAGCTGTGATGTATCAAAGTTACAAAGAATGAATGGGCCAAGTAATAAGCTTTAGCGCAAACTTAGCATTAAGAGGGATGGATAAGTGCTAATTGGGTCGGTAGTAATAATAGTTATTTAGTGACGGTAAATTATAAATAAGAAAAAAACAAACGAAAATTAGCCGACGACGAGATACGAAACCGTGCACTACCACCATACACAAGCTCCCACGCTCACTCATATGCCGCTGTCAGAACCGAGCTAGGTGACTGGCGAGCTAAGTAGGTGTAGTGAAGCAAGACGAAACAATCATACAACGCAAAGTTGGAAGTTACCCACACGTCCACAATAATGTACTCAAATATGTGTAATTGGGATTCAAAGATACGTTTTAGCACTACATGGCATACATGTTATTGGGATTCATGTGGTTAACAATGCGAAATGAACATCTAATAGCCCTCTTATCACTCTTTTCCGCAGGTACCTTTCCGAAATGAATTATGTTCACAGGGATTTAGCCGCAAGAAACGTGCTCGTCAATGCGCAGCTCGTTTGCAAAATTGCAGATTTTGGACTTTCCAGGGAAATCGAGTCTGCAACAGAAGGAGCTTACACCACAAGGGTAACCACTGTTCATTACATATTCACCATTAATTAAAGTTGTGACAGAAATACTGGTACGACCATTTCATATGTTTGTATAATGCATGCACTGAGCTTGGACGTCGGATCTAGCCACACAGTTCGGGCAAGTAGGAAAATATCACACATTCGTTTGTTTCATCTGCATTACTTTTTAAATAGGGAGGAAAAATCCCAGTAAGATGGACTGCACCCGAAGCCATAGCATTCCGAAAATTTACATCCGCCTCCGGTAAGATCTTTTATTTTTAAAATTAATATAATCATAAATTGCAGTTATTTAATCACTACAGTAATTCTATATACAAAAACACGACACTATTTCAGGTTAGCAAGTTATTTTGCGTTATTCTTCAAAATCTAAAAAACAATATAAACAATTAAATATGATCCAAAACATAATAATAATGTAGATGCAGTGTACATTTATTTACTCACGTCGTCTTGAATTACCTTCCTATTGAACCTCCAGAAATTGAGATCTCTATTGAATCGCTTATTTTCAGTCTTTAACTGTTAATTTTCAGTATTTAACCGTTTGATTACCTGTTCCTGCAAGGCAACTCTCTTCTTCAGTACACTGAAAATAAATAAATATTTACATTTGTCAGTATTTCCTATAGATATTATGTACTACACTACACTACATATAATTTTTCTATTACATAAATTGTGTAACAAAACAGTAAGGATAAACAATTGTATTTACTTTTGTGAATGCATTCAGATGTGTGGAGTTTCGGTATAGTCTGCTGGGAAGTTATGTCATATGGAGAGCGGCCGTACTGGAATTGGAGTAACCAGGATGTCATCAAGTCTATTGAAAAGGGCTACCGTCTCCCACCGCCCATGGACTGTCCCGAGTCTATATATCAGCTAATGCTTGACTGTTGGCATAAAGAGCGATCACATCGTCCTACTTTCTCCGCCATAGTTGTATCATTAGATCAGCTCATTCGACTTCCAGACACACTCGCCAAAATCGCACCTCATAGGTAAGCATTTGTTTATACTATGACACTTGCACTCTTTCATTCGGTTTTACACATGCTACAAAATACGGACTAAAATAGACAGAAACAGGGACAATTGAGTAATTCATGCAGTTTCGAGTGAGTTGTTTGTAGTTGAAGGGAAACTTTTATCCAGTTGGGCTGCTGGTTTACTTTGATGGTGGTGTTGGCTAACAGTGTGGAGGAATGCATTTTAATTTTAAATGGTTGCTATTGTACAGATATATAAAGTATACCTTTTATGCATGCTTTTACTGGAACCATGAGAATACCTTTGCGTTGTGAGAATTTAAATTAGGTTTGAATAATATGGAACTTGGCTTCCTGTCGACAATCCAAGTCTCATTCCTTGGCGTACAGTTGCAAACAGAATGGAATTAATTCACAGTTGAACCGTGAAAACTTTGTCCACGAATCTTTTACTACATTTAATTAGTCTTGTCAGTTTCATTTTGTTGGTCTTGTAGCAATACGAAGAAAGTACTTTTTAATTAGTAATTACTTAGCTATGCATTATTTTTAATATTGTAGTATGTACAGGAAGTAGTGCCCATACATATTTATTATTAACAAATTAACAGTATCTTCCCGTTGTGGAGTGTGAGTGTAGAATCACAATCAATTCTGTTCCGTAACATTGAGTAGAATTTTGATCGAATGTGGTGTTGGGTTTGATTTCTTAGTAGCTGGAGAGATCCGCCACAGAATCCTTACTACTATAGCCTCTTTCGTCATACCGATTGGTATCCTTACCAGCAGCAACAGGATTGGAATGTTTAAAAACGCTTTTGAAGCTTCGAGGTATTCAACCAAGATTTGCTTTTTCTGGGTTCTGTTTCATTACTTTCTCTCTGCGTGTTTCCTCTTTGTTTAACTTTCTTTTTTGTTACTATCAATTAACCCTGTTTAATATGGAGGCTTCCTGATGGTTGGTTTCCATCATATTGTTTACTGGAAGTATTGCAGAACCTTAATTTCCTATCCCGAGCAGGAATGCTGTCCCTACTTGCAAGTATATGTATGAATGGTAGTGTGACGTGTATAATAGGGAGAAAATTTATATCCCTATTTGTTTATTTTCAATCTCGACATTACGTTTTCCACTTTTCCTCGTGAACGCGAGCACACTGTAGTATTTTCAATGGACAGGTGTTCACTTTCACTCTTAAGTAAAAGCAATTTTCTCTCTTTCGCTTTGACGTCAATTTGATGTAGCATGTTGATGTAGCAATGTAATGTGCACAAGTGTAAATGTAATCGATATCACGTAGAAAGTTAATCTAATTGGCAATGTGTTTTTCGTGTTTGTAGGACGAATGAAGAGTTGGTGCTGTTCGAGTCAGTGGACGAGTGGTTAGAGTCAATCAAGATGGGTCGTTACGCAGAGTTATTCCGGACTGCAGGGGTGACTAGTTTAGATGCCATCGTGAGACTGAATGTGCAAGACTTGGCAGCAATAGGAGTCACCCTTGTAGGCCATCAACGCAAAATTATCAGCAGTATTCAAGCCATTCGAACACACCTGGCACAAGGTTTCCTCGTGTAAAATTCAACTAACCATCCTAGTAAAATGCCCTCCCCGATAGAATTATAATTGTACCGATAACGTTATCGACGCTATAACTACTGTGAAGGAAGCGACTACAAATGAACCAAAAAATATATTTATTTCCACGCAAGGGTATATTGTAATAAGATCCCATCCCATGATCATGATCTCAAACATATCGTCTCATATAACTTTCCTCCACTCGCATTTAAATTCCCCTCTTACACAAAACTTCTCTTATTACTTCTGTAGTGGTTATTGACTTGTTTATACTTTATTGTTAATTGTCCCTAACTATTATATAGCTACTATATATACTATATATACCGTGTATCTATGAATAATATGCGCGATTGTGTTAGTGTTCTCAGTAAGTTATTCAGTTATTCCGACAAAATGTCGTTATTGAGCTTCTAAAAACTTTATTGTTATTGATTATTGTTTTTAATATTTTGTACTCAAAACTGATTTACGGTCGTGGTAGGAAAGTGTTACTTTCTACGAATCAACGAATCTGATTGTGTCAACTTTTTTACCATTTTAAAACAATTGTTGTGTAATTGTCCATTATGACGAGTTTAATCAATTTAATCAAGTAAGCAAAAAATTGATTCGATGGAAACAGATTTCGGTTCTCTTAAGCTATTATAGTAATATGTAATGGTAATTGAGAATCAGCGATGAAAAGATTTACAATTTTCAATATTTTTAAATCGATACCCAACATTTTTGTTTTGAGATGTAGGATTATCTTTAAGATCAAACTCAGCAGTTGAGACACTATAAAGATATGCTGCTGGGTAAAGTTGTCTGCTGTAGTAGTTCCACCTCGCAGTTCTATCAATTAT
>JABASC010001105.1:0-27144 GCA_019776185.1 Plutomurus gul | reverse complement strand
TGGCACGACTGGTGCACCATAATTGTGTACAAGCAATATTATTATTTACTCAGGACACACATGTACTTGGAGCTTAAATAGCAAGCAAGCCTTAAATAATTGCAGTTTGTACGCTACAAAGTCTGTCTGTGTATTGAACGAGCAAGTTTCAAGGTCTGACCAAATCGTCCCCGGATTGCAATAATGAATATAGTACGCACTGCTATATCCACAGCAAACATACATTCATAAATGAGTGGCACTTGGCCTTATTGCAAATCTTCATGAATAGCAGATCGTTTTTTGTTGACATTATATGCTGTGTGTGTGTGTAGCTTTATCTTTCCTTAAATGAATTATTGAATGCACAAAACCTAACGATTCTCAGGACACAATTTTAGTTCGCTGGCAAAAATTGATTTCAGGGAAACACACACGAATTAAAAACAACATTGTCAAATTTCAAAGTGATCCATTTAGACTGCTATTTTAATTCTGGTATTATCACAATTACCAGTGGTAAATACTCGTCTATTAATTTATTTAGATTGAATTTCCGTTTTGAACCTTCTTTTAGTTTTAGATTTTACAGTCTAAAAAAAGTTGTATGACCAAAAAAAACGTTTCTTCAGAAAAGTCGTGCCGTATGTAAATAAATACGCTAAAAATGTGTTTGTCCTCTAAATGAATTAATTCGATTACAATTTACAATTGCAGTAATGTTTTTACCGGATTGCGTAACCTTATCACTTGAAGTAGCTTGACAATTTTAACCTTAATGTTGGGACGTGATAATAGTAACTACTGTATTCATTTACCATGTTATCTCGAGGCAGCGTGTGAATATTCTGAATATGTATCAGTTGTATTCGTACTATTATACCAATCCGCTACAACTCCGTAATAGGCATCCAATATTATCTGTTACATATTTAACCATAATTAATTATTCGTCCTATTTAATCTGAGAAGACGGTATTCCAAGTTACGAAGATGGCAAACGTAGTCACAAAAGTGTTCACAGCAATTTTATGTGCATTATTACAATTCCAGTTGATTCACGGAGCCAATATTGTTTTTTTCTTCGGTATTGCAACTTACAGTCACCAAATCACCGCTTGGCCGCTAGTGGAGAAGCTTGCGGAAAATGGCCACAACGTAACGTTTATTTCAGCATATTCTGCAAAGAAGCCGAACGCAAGAGTTCATGAAATGACTCCGAAATCTCTTGTCGATTGGGTAGCTTCTTGGGACGAGGGTCCACAAGCATTTGAAGACAGAAAAACAGGGAGGATCTACTCGAACTGGATGCTTCTACCGGAATTCGGTCAAGTGTTTTGTGAACTGTTTCTTTCGGACAAAAGTGTGATCGATTGGATTGAAAGGACACCCGTTGACCTTGTTGTGATTGATTCCCTGTACAATGACTGTGGATTAGCAATTGCTCACAAAAATAAAGCAAAGCATATGATTTTTGGAACTACCTCTGTACTCCCTTGGCACTACGATGTTTACGGGATACCCGTGGAATCTTCATGGATTCCGGATATGATTTATCACTACCCACAGAACATGACGTTCATGGAAAGATTGAAAAGCACACTGAATCCCATCCTGTGGAATTACTTAAGGGAATACAAGACCATGCCTGCACTTGAAGAATTAATGAAGGAGAAATTGGGTTTGCATGATATTCGATTGAGAGACATGGAAAGGGAACCCAGTTTGGTACTTATGAATACATACTTTGCAGAAGAATTTGCAAGATCTTTGCCTCCTGCAGTCATTCCCATAGGTGGAATGCATTGCAAGGACTCCAACAATCCTTTGTCAAAAGTAAACACTTTATCTGTCAACCAACAATAATTGTTTGTTAATTGATCAATTATTTACGTTGCAGTAAATTTACTATTAACGTAATGAATGCATTGAGATAAAATCATTGTAATATGTAAAAAGTGTTCATTAGATGAATGCTAGGATGGCTAACCTTATTATACTACACGAAAAACTTTGTTATAATTATTTGTGAAGTACAATCATCTATTTATGAAGAAAATTGACAATTTTAAGCTTAGACAGACAATACCTTGATGTACACTGTTTTAAATGTTTGTTAAATACTTGCTGCTGTTTGTACAGGAACTGGAAGCATTCGTGAATAAACATGGACAGAAAGGCTTCGTTTACGTAAGTTTTGGAAGCGCAGTAGAGATTTCACATTGTCCACCAGAGATTAAAAATGTCTTCTTCACCATATTAAGAAAATTTAAAGAAGTTCAATTTATCTGGAAGTGGGAAGGGGAATTTCCTAAGGATCAAGCTCCAAATATCCTTTTCGTCAAGTGGGCACCTCAACAAGATTTATTAGGTTTAATTCCATTTACAAGAGTACCTACATATGTTAATAAATAGTATCTCCCATTCTTCAATCCAATTAAATATTATTTGCAGCTCACCCAAAAATATTAGCCTTTATAACCCATTCTGGGCTTTTGAGTATTCAAGAAGCTATCTTCCATGGAGTACCGCTCGTTTCCCTCCCCGTTTTTGCGGAACAAGATTACAATGCTGAAAGAATACACCGAATGAAACACGGAATTCGTCTGGAGGTCACTCAGATTACGAACGACCAATTAGAAAATGCCATACACGATATAATCATGGAACCTGAGTATGAATATCTGTGAATTCATTAAATTGTTTGTAATGACAATATTAGGTCATTGAAATACCAAGTAGATAAATTAATTATTATTGTTTTACTTTCAGATATAGGAATAACATGAAGTTGCTTTCGAAAAGATTCAAGGACCGACCCATGAAGCCAGTGGATACAGCTGTGTGGTGGACAGAATTTGTTCTGAGACATGATGACACTTCCTTTCTGTTACCACTCTCTAGGAATCAAACTTGGTATCAAAGACGGCTACTGGATGTGTGGGTTGTCATATTTATACTTCTGACACTTTTGTTTGTTGCAACTGTATTTATAGTTACTAAAGTATTCAAAAGTTTGTTTTGTAGCATTGGGGCATCCGTCGATAGTAGAAATATATCAAGCAAAAAATTAAAACGCAAATAAATATTCGATACAATATAGCACGTATCTCTAATTGTTTGTAATATTATTACATTTAGCATATACTCGTACTAATTTACTACTAATATTGTACAAAAGGGTGTAAAAAATCCACTACAGGTAGTATAACGAATTTTTAATTAATTTTTGTCTTTTGAATGAAAAACCCGATGTGAGCTTATGTATATACTTTTGGCACTTCATATTGGGACGTACACGGAAAAATTAGAGGTAGGAAAATAAGGAAAATACCTATGCAAACTACTAATACAGACGCGTTCTCAAACATCAAAATTTTATGCACATATTAGTAGTAAATTGAAATCTCATTGTCTTGCAAAAATTCAGGCCGTACAAAAAGTCCATTTTATGCGTATGCCACTAGTGCATAATTTTTGAATCAAAAGTGCTGTGTGAAAACTAACAACTGTCGTTATTCAGATATTCTCTCATCATCGGCTAATTAGTATTTGCGGTGTGCGTGCTACGTTCCATTGTGTTTAGGAATCATGCAAATACGTGTACTGAGGCTAACTTTAATTAGGATGAGATTTTGTCTAGTGCACGGCTCCAGCAAGTCTCGCCTAAATGCTTTTCCTATGCTTATTATGTTTACTTGTGCACTCATTCATGGGTAAATGTAAATAGCCAGCTATCCCCAAAAGTCGTTTCTGAATTTAATCTTTGTTTAATCTGAGGTATACGGAATAACTTTCTACACAAATTACTTTCACCCTTATACATTTTTCATCGTAACATCATCGTAGATAATTAATTACCCCGACAAAGTATAACAAACAATACAACACAGCAACATAGCCCAATTACTGTATAAATTTCCTCTTAGCTCCACCAGTCGACAATTGCATTAATAGTCACGTCACAGATGTATGTACCATATTAATTCGAACGTGGCTACCAAATCTGTTCAATTTATATCTGAAATATCCACCAGGTGTACTACTTTTTGTTCAAAGTGCACGGTTTTAGAATTACAGAGGAATCTGTCGGAAAAGAAATTGTAGCCTGTTTCCCCATTAAATTCTTAATACAATGAAGTGCAAGAGTTTACTTTGTCTAAGCATTTTATTTTTGGTGGTGAGCTCAGTTTAAATAAATTCAATTTTTTATGACGTGACAAACAACTGGAGGATTATTTTTTTATAGTGTAACTCTTTCCTTATTATTAGATTGCGTGTAAAGCTCAACCACCTTTTCTTAACCCATTCGAAGAATATGAAATTGAAGATGAGGACGGAGAAGATGAAAATCCAGTTTCCACTAGTATCAAACCGATAAAATCTGCGAATATAACAAATTCAAATAGCACTAAGGTAGGCGCAGTCGGAGTTAGATAAACATTTACATTCATTAGCATTCCTTTGCAAGTTCCATTTAATGCGACCTATGGTCTCAACATGTAATTAAAATTTAAATCTGTCTAAACACAGACAGCTATTATGTGTACCATTCCTAATTCAAATTCAAACGTGAATATTATTTACTAACGATGCATGTTCAACATGAAAATACATTATATTCCAGGTGTCTGCACAAGCAAAGCAGAATCTGCCAAAACAGGAAGATGTCGAGGATGAAACAGAGGCTCCCACACGGGCAACAACACCACGACTAAATTTTGGCCCCCAAGTAGCGTCCATTATTACAGGGGCGCTGAGTGGAAATCTCGGTAGCATTTTGTCGGGTTCTTTTAATTTTGTCTCTAATGAAGATTCCCGCGTAAATGTGAACAAAGCTTGGGAATCCATTGCTGGGATCACAACCACTACTACACGAAAACCTTTTAATGCAACCCAGAAAGCTACAACCAAGGGTTCCAGTACAACGGAAGCAGAAGATGAAGATGATGAAGAAGAATTAAACAGAATCGTAGCTTAAGTTATAAGTTAATAAATTCAAATGATTCGTGATCTTCACGTAAAGTAATATGGTCATGATTGCAATTACCGTTAAATAAAGCATAAATATGAACAAGCAGAGAGTAAACTAACACTAACAAGAAAAAGTAAATTTACTATCATAAATAAAGTCACACTAGAAATTACTTTTAAAGGTGTGGATAGAGTTCAGGATTCTGATTCTGACTTGTGGATGAAAACCAGCGGTTGCACAGCTTAGTAGAAGGCAAAATCTACCACACAAGCAACTATTTAACAATGAAGATGAAGATGAAAACGAGAAATGATTTCATCATTTCATAAGAAAGTGGGGTGCTCACTTGTTTTAGTATTGACAATCCATTGCGAACTAAATGTTAATTTCAAAATATTTTTTTCTTCTGCTTACATTTATTTGACCCATATGATAACCACGCCATTTCTTCACGGTGAAGAGATAAACACAAAATTACAAACGATAATTGTGTAATGATTTACGATTCCACGATACATATGTACATCTTGATATAAATACTTGGTGCAACCACCAGTAATTATTGCAGAGTCGATGTTTACTTTTTTGAGTTCGGATTTTCACTAGTACGGCATTTGAATGAGTCCCAGACTAGAAGCTTCCGTCGAAACAAACCCTTTCCAATGACTTTGTGTAGGTAGGTTTGTGTTAGGGGATCGTCCATCCAATTTCTTTCCGCATAAACCATTTCAAATTGAGACGAAAATTTATTTATTCCTTCAAAGGAAGCACCCGATTCGATAAAACAAAGGGTTTAAGCTTGGACCCGTCCCCTTTCGCACTTAGCATGACGGTCATTCGCAATTTGTCATGTCCCGTGGTACGAACTGACACTTCCTTGGATCCTTCCACAGCTACAGTATAGGCCTTATATTAGATAATGTCTATGGTATAGGCATAGTGATTTTCTAAGAGCATTGCGCATATAATTTTTAACGGGTAGTAATTTCGCCCTGGGGACTTGCACATTTGGACGACCATTATTTGGGATTTTGGGTGCTATTACTCCCCACCTGGAACTAAAAGCGCCCTGGGCGCATAATACGCATTTTGCGGTAATAGGAAAAAATTGATTTAAAATCATATTTTCAAAAATTGATCTATAATCACATTTGCAAACTTGAAGCGATTGTCTCAAAATCAGGCAAATTTTTGTATAAAGTGAGCATAAATCATGCAGAGTGCAGAAGAGCTGCATCAAATGTACATATTACAAATCATATGCATAATTGCAGTAATTCACAATAGATTTTTCTGCAATATCTCTGAAGTTGAATGACCGACAAATGGGGAAAGGCTGCATGCTGTCCATAAAGCACTAAAATTAGTTACTGCACACCTGTCAATTCACACAACATTAACTTACTTACGGTACAGTTATTCTCTTAAGTGCATTGGGGACGGCAATGTACTATGAATACAATCACTTAATTAACATGAGATAAAGCGTTCCTACTTCATTTCAATATCAGGAAAAGCATTCTCATATTTACGAACGCGTTTCATGGCAATACTGGATAATATTTCATGGAAGATTCCAAATATCTTCAAGTTGAAAGTATTCGTTAAAAATCAAATATGGAACATTCCTTACTCTCCCTGGGAATATTAGCCTTTTTGTTAGTAAGTGAATCAAAATTAATTAACTTTCCATAATGTGAATGAACTGTAAAAATTTTATTCGATTAAATTAAATTCAGGCAGTATGCCAAACTCTTCCGATCGACAAAACTTTGGAGACTCAACCCCAGGAAGAAATACTGCTCGTGGAAATAGACACTGTAAATTCGGTAAGACATGCAGAAGAGCATGAATTCCTTCATCAAATACATACGTTAAATATGTATACTATTTTATTCGTAAATCCAAGTGATGACTGGAAAACAATTTAAATTAGGACCCGCAACCAAGGCCCCGACAAGAAGATGGTGGTGATGCTGGAGTCGAAGCAGCCGCAGAAGGAGCGTTTGGTGCACAAGCTATTGGCAACAATGTTATCAAAGTTGTGACATCGGCACTCACCGGAAATGTTGGGGGAATTTTCTCTGGATCGTTCGATTTGTTTGGAACAGGGCCGACGAGGAACAATGTCGAAGGGTTCTTCAATAATCTTGTAGGGAATTTTGTAACTTCCATTGTGGGAAGTAGCACCACCCCTGACCCAAACAAACCTGCTGCTGCTGCTGCTTCTCCAGCTGGAGTTGCAGAAGCTGCTGTGGCTACAACTCCAAAGGCGTCAGGTACACAGTATGTAATTCTTCTGAACCAGAATGGAGGTCAAATCAAAGGAGCTTCCTTAGTTTCCCCTCAAAACGGTGTCATTCAAACGGCGGGTTCCGTGCCTGCAGCCACTGCTACAGCCGCCCCTGCTACAACGAAGAAGGCCGTGGTAGAGACCGTGGACGAAGACGACGACGATGAAACCAGGGATGACAAAGGTGGAAGAAGTTTATAGTTACAGAAATATATAACACATTATTGTTGCTCAACTTATTGACACACTAAAGTTAAACTGAAGAATTATTTTTTAAGTACATCCCATGTATCCCTTCTTATGAATTAACCCAAGATCGTTCCTCACAATTGTCAGACACACAATAAAACCTAAAATAGGTTTTATTTTATGCGAATTTATTTTCTAATTCAAAAATCAAATTTTGTTATTATTTTACAGCAGAACTTGTGATAATTCTCTAATTGAAATTAAACTCACGTGGTAATTCTTAGTTGACATACGTTTATTTTTCAGTAGAAATGGGGGTCAGAGTGAGTTCATTTCTTTTAGTATTTACTGTGCATAGAATGAGGAATATTGTTAAACTACCTAGTGGCCCACACAATCGCTTCTGTTTTGACTCATGTGACCTGACCCACATCCGGCGGGGCGTGCTAATTGTTACTAAATGGTTCTGCACACACACCGGATCCTGTCGTGGCGCTACTTTAAGTTCAAAAGGTGAAGATGACATAGAAAAAATTAATTGTATGTACATCCTCATATTCTTAATTGATGATTAAACGGTGAAAGGTGAGGTTCTTAAATTTGTCTTCCACCAATCAGCTTATCCACATTTTCATCATGATACGGTGTCGGAATTTGCAAACATTTATTCAAGGTTACACCAGGGTGTACAAGTATCAAGACGAATCTATGTATAGCCCGAATAAAACCTATAAATATCACTCATTTTATTTGCTGGAGTCAGTATTAGAAGCAATCTTGCCGCTGTCTCATCCAGAGAGAAGAATTCTATTTATGGTTGTTTATCGAAAGGAAAAGGTGTAACTGGTGAAACCCTTCAACATGGCATTTACATTTCCTCATAAGTTATTGGTTCTGTCAGCTATTTTCATTGCAGTATTGTCCATCGTTCTAAGCTCACCTACTTCGGTAAGTAACACTTTGTTTTACCATTGCTGATTTGAAATACCTTACATACGTATACTGTACAGTAAGCACCCATTTTTGAAAAATTTTCAGAATATTCATTCTCCAGAGTTCATAAATATTCCCAGTATGCTTGAGCATAAAAAGGCCATTTCCGAGCAAATACAAAGAGGGCGACAACAAAGAACACGTATACACAATACTGTTTGCACTATGTGATGTATTATTATTGATTTATGACTAATTAGATGATTTCTAAATTGTAGTAATGGAAATGATGAAGGAGGAAATGCCATTGCCAAACCTATTTAACTGGCCCAAATTATTTAACTTAAATGGCACTCAGTTCACCTGGGTGCCGTTAGGTTCGTTGATCTTCAAAAACCGTGAAAATCTCTTTGGAGGATTCAAATGAAAACTTGTCGGAAGTGTACCATCCTTTTAGATATCCTCAATAAGGATATTAAAGCAGATTAAAGATGTCCACACGATTGCTCACACGGTCCACGCGTATTTCAAATCACGAATTTATTTATTAAGCGACTTACTTGCAACCAAAATTGCATTCGACATAATATATTGACACACCCTAACCCAAACTGCAGAAATCCAAATGACTGACGAAAGTTACAAAAAACGAACTAAAAACTGAACGTATCTATTATTCCAATTTTCACGTCCAATATGCTAATAATGTCTGCAAAAATATTTATTAGGTACCTTAACGTTAGCAAAAAATATCAAGTGTTTTTATATTGCCAAGCTCATCTTAAAATTAAGGTCAAGTGTGAAGGAGTGAATGATTTATTAAGAATTTGTTGGTAATCTAATCAGTCTTTTCTTCAGAGAGATTCGTATGAAGGCAATTTTCATTGAGGAGGAAATGGTTTTAACAACTATCTGTAATAAATAGCATATAATAAATACAAATGTTTTTATTCAAATTGCAGTGCATGCATGCATCTAAAATAAATCCCTCTTACGGTTTGCCGCATGGTAGTTACCGAAATTATAGATTGGAGCTTGAGTGCACATAATGTTCAGTCGTAAACAATTGTACACATTATTAAACGTTTACAGTTCACCTAACCTACTACACGTGGTTCTTGCGATGCGACTTATTGTCATTAAGGAATGTATAAGCGAATTGCTATTTGTTACGTAGGAACACGGAGTGCAGTGCCATGCCATGCACTTCTGGCTTGGCTGCTTACATATGTATAAGACGTTATATGCTAATAGTTGCTAAATGATTCTGCAGGTACATACATACATAATCCTCACTTGTTAAATACAAAAGATAATATAATGATGGCTCAGAGATTGGATTCATTTCTTAATCTGGGTCGACACAGCCAATTAAGACATGATCCTATAAAAACTAATAACACGCATTTACTGAAGTCAGTAACGAAAACATTTCGGACGCGGCGACGACTTTTAAAAAACGTCATAGTTTAACGCTTTCAAAAAAGGTCTTAAGCCTCCAACATGAGGTGTACACGGCAAACAAAGTTATTGATCGTTTTGGCTGTTTTAATTACGATAGTGTCCATCGTATTAAGCTCACCCACTTCAGTAAGTATGCTAATTATTTTGAAATAACTTGTATTGATTTGAAATACATTTTATAAAAATGATAAACAAAATTCCAAATATATTTATTATTAATTTTTTGAATATTCATTTACAAAAGGTCACTAATAGTATTCCTGGTAGACTCGAGCATAAAAAGGCAATTTCTGCACACCTGCCAACAGGACGACAACATAGAACAAGTATACATATTATAAATGTCTATTTATGTATATTATTTACCGTAATTTGCAAATAATTATTCTGAATTGCAGTAATGGATAGGATTAAAGATGGAATTATCACGCCAAATATGTTTAACTGGCCCCCATTATTTAATACGAACCGTACTACACAATTAACTTGGGTGCCGCTGGGATCCCTGCTTTTCAACAACAATGGAAACATATTTGGAGGATAAAATACAAGCAGTGAGAAGCAACCTACCTACCTAAGGTACTATTATGGAACACATCATGACGATTATTATAAGTAACACTCATCACAAACTAAATAATAGCGTAATATTGGGGAACGCTAAACAACTATTTAAATAATAATTTGAATCCAAAGATTCAAAATACGAATTTAATATTGCACTCGGCAAAGAAAGCGAACGACTGAAAAAGTGTAAAACGAGTTATAGCGTGTCTTTTTCACAATTTTCCGATTTTCGTAACTAAAGTACATTATCGTGTTATTATTACATACTATTACCATATCCATTATACAATTTGTTAATAAAAATACGCATTATTCAGTACGTACAAATCATGTGAAATTGCAGGCAATTCAATTTACAGGCTCATATTCAAAATTTTGATCGTTAATAGGAATTCTATAGCGTGTAAATACGGAATAAGTTAATACGTCTCATGTCTGGGAACAAGAGATCTAACCAAAACTACCACAAACGTTAAAATCAAATTTTAAGAAATGTATGATTTAACAATTCAGTTGCGGTCGGTCTCATCCTTGGGTCAAGCCGAAAGCATTCTGCTAAAACTTGGTCTACACCTGTAAACATTAAATGTTGTGGGAGGGGCGGATATTTTATCGCTCCATTACAGATGGCATTAATTTTGGCGACGTAGTGCGTTAAATCTTGAAATGGCGACTTTCCGTAAACCATTATGTACAGAATACAACCAAGAGACCATATGTCAGATTTGGGACTAATCTAAACAAAAAATATACACTATTTAATAAAACCTATTTACAATTACACATACAATCTAGAATCAATGTATATGGATATCCATACTTTTGTTTTTCCTGTATTGTCTGGACGAATGGTTTCTGGGCTAATGAAATTAACTGTTCCTTTTGGATTTAAAGTAGCTATGCTGGTGTGATCAGATTGTAGTCGGCTAGCAATACCAAAATCTATTATTTTTAAAGTATCTCCGACCCATACAAAGTTTGCTGGTTTAAGGTCTGCATGTACGATTCCTGTGGAAGAAAATATTCTCTTAATGCTAATATTATTTAAATGTGAATGGCGAAAACTGATATTTTTGTCTTGTAAAAGTAAAACACAAATTACCTTTAGAATGAATAGATTCCAAAATTAAGAGCATACGTTCCCAAATATATTTGAGTTTAACAACTGAGGTAATAGTTGATTTTAACGACACACTGAGGTCATTGTGACCATACTCCATAACAATTTTCATTGATTTTTCAATAGGATTCATCTCCCTAACCAAAACATAATTTAGCCTATTAATTAACCGATAAGTAATAAATGAAGGTTCACCTTTGAGTATTTTACCAAGAGTAAATGCGGATAACAAGTTCGGTATCGACTAATTCAATAAGCAATTGAATTTCATTCACGCACTCTTGAACTGAGGAATCATCTAGGCCGATCAAATTTACTTTTTTAAGAGCAAACAACTGTCTCGCTTCCCTTTCCATGACCTGCAAGGTATGAAAAGTGTAAAATAGTTCAAATTGAATGTTTTTGTTCATAAAGTAAACGTATTAGTGTGATATATATTAATTTTTTACCAGATCCACTTGCCCACTTCCACCTTTCCCCAATTCCTTCAATATAATATACACTTTCCCGTCAACTGTCTCACTTCGCACTTTCCACACTGAATTAGACTTTTTGGCATTCGAATTGGGATTAGTAGGTCGTACTTTTCCAGTAGAGGTAGGGGGACGGAAACAAACTGATAGAGGGCGAGGCGCTACTGGAGTGTTGGCATTAAGAACACCTGTCTGAATTGGCTTATACATACATCGACCATTAACATTTTGTTCTCTTAATGTAGAGTGAAGTACTAATGGATTTGGTGTTCTTGCTGCAATTTTAAAATCTTCTTTTGCTCTTGGAACTTCGTTTCCAATATTATGACTATAATTATCTGGTCTTGATTTGGAGCATTCAGTTGTATATTTGATTTCACTAGATAGCATAAGTTTATTTTCGCTTTGACCTCTCAGCAGCAGCTCATTAGTATTCGTGTTTGGTGTGTTTTCCTTTCTTGTAAAGGTGTTACCCTCATCCGTTTGGCTTTCCGGTGATACAACATTTTCTTTGACCGTATCTGTGTTATCACCACTTGAAAGAGATTCTTCGGTGGTCGCTTTAAGGTTGGGCAAACCTAATTGAAATCTCATAGGATTTATCAACCTTTGAATGGTCGTTGGACTCAGACTGCAATCCGTCGAATCTTTTTGAGCTTTAGCAAGTAGTGATTTTGTCAAATTTCCCATCCTATTTTCGTAAAAACAAATAATAACCATCCACAACGATTAATAAACGTTCAAATTTGAGCATGCATCATACACAATTGGAATGCATAAATTTAAACAATCCAAAAACATGAAATAATTCTTGGTTAATGAGTTATAATAATGTTAATTTTACATATTTTTGGTACCTAAATGTTTTCGGTGGTAAGGCTTGCCCTTGAACATTGTGATTATTTCCCACTGATGTTGATGTTCCCGTTAGTTTAATACCAGTCTCAATTTCACCCTTGACATTTGCTGTTTCATTGACAGCTGACATACCTCCTCCAGTTTCACTTGTAGAATGTACAGTAGTTCTATCTTTTTGACCACTACTTTTTTGCATTTTGAAATACCATCTAAAGAAACATTTCTAAAACAAAATTAGCGAAATCCAAAATATTATTACACAAATAAAACTCACACACACAACAATCAACCGTCATCCGAATTTGCTTGGCGGGACTTGAATACTCTATGTGTTATTGGTGGATTGCCTTGCTTCCTTGACATTCGCGAAAATCTATACATGCACACATACAGGTTGAGTCAGAAACATCCGGTCACTTTTTTTGGTGCTGAATAACTTACGAACGGTTAACTTTATTAAAATGAGGTAAACGGCATATGAAATAGCAATAAGTTATCAAAAAGATTTTGTGATTCACCACCGAATGTGATGCGCTGGCACAAGCGATCCGGCACTGAGCTACACGTCCGTTCACAATACCCTAGTTGAGATATTCCTAGTAAATATATTAGCATAGCCCATCGCCCGTCTTGTGAATTTACGTGGGGAATTGTTGAACGCCCTAAGAACGATTTCCTTATTCTCTTAGACTATCACTGACCTGAGTCTTCCCGGAGGTCTTATGTTTGCTACATATCCATTTTCATCAAATTTTGACCTAACGTGCGCTATTGTTTCTATTTTGGTTTAAAATTAAACCGCTGATTAAATTGAATCTGACATTTGAGTTAGTCACTAACTGTTTCACAATTATGATCTTTTGCTCTGCTGTTCAGTACCATCTCTGCATAATGCAAAAGGTGAAATTCGAGAGTGAAAGATAAAGCAGAAAGCATGGAAGAAAAAGACGGAGAACAAAGATGTTTTAAATTTTCGCGCGCTACTGGAGATGACATTAGTCACTCGCTTCATTCTCCTTAATTGCCAATTAATTGCTCTTTCATATGGCGTTTGCCTCATTTGAATAAAGTTAACCGCTCATAAGTTATTCAGCATCAAAAAGTGTCCGGATGTTTCTGACCCTCCCTGTACAAAGTAGATTGGTGTACGTCCAATATCGAACTTTTTTAATATTTATACACGTTGATGATGACATGAAGGAAGTGGCACAAAAATAGTAAACCTAGTAATTGGATTACCTAATATACTAAGTAAGTACACGACAAAATTATTTCATATTTGGATTTAAAGGGAACACAAGAAAGTGCTTAATGAATGGGTGTCTTCTCACGATCAGTTTAGGGCGATATGAGATTTGATTTAAGAGTCAGATTAAACTTTTGTGGTAGTGGTATTCAGGAATTCAGTCATAAGACCGAAATTTTTCTGGTTGAAAATGAATACATAAATCACATTTTGGGTTGGACTTAGACAGCCGGGAAATGTCGCCGCATCGACGCATCACTGGTTGAGCTAGGGTCGTGGCAAATGTTGCCTCGTTATCTTTATGGTATTTGGTAACTGTCATGTTATCCATTATCCAAAGTAGCGGTTTGCGAGGTTATGAGCAAAGGTGTTATACGAGTAGAACAGAGTACCGTGGTGAAACAAAGGCACCGCACCGCGGCAATTCACGAGACACTTGTACTGTTTTATTATCATACTGTGTTTCCATTTACCATCATAAGTAAGTAATAAAAGGAAGGCATCGCAAATTAATTGAGTATAAATAAAATCATGTTGCACACTAATGTGCAGTTAAGCCCGTTAGATTTGAGAATGTACGAGATCGTACGGGAGAGGATGAGCTGGAAAAAGTAAGATAAAATCACCTGCCCTGATGGAGATGTATTCCTACCTGTGTAAAACAATTGATTTTCCGCATCATTGCATTTATTATTGTAAATAATTCAAGTTGTTGATAATGATCACTTACATATTTGTGACAATTACAAATGATTCAACATTCGATTGTACGCAATAACGCAATATATAGCGAACAAAAGTTTATTGTCAATAATTTTGAGAGTAAAACATGCAGAATCAATCAGGATTCTTGTGTAATACAGATAGAATTCACGCTGAGAGCGTATGATAGTGCATATTGTTCATTATATAAAATAAAAAAATTGTGAAATCATGTACAACGTCAGTGCTCAATTATTTGCACGTTCGTAGATAACGTCAATGGAGGACAGCTTACTTCAAGTGATTTCATAGCTTTTTATAATATTTTTATGACAATGGATAAGTCAGCTCTGGAAAAGTTGAAACATTATCGAATCGTACTTACTTGGCCAACATTGGCTTTTACCCCCTTTTATCTGTATGTAATGGTCCGAACGAAGTCTAAACACCGCAGATTGCTGTGCATAGAAAATATTTGTAAAGGTATTCTGATTAGCATAGACGGCCAAAATGTATGAAAGGAGGTTGTAATTTAAGAAATATGTGCACTTTCAGTGTAATTGTAATTATAGTAATGAGTCATGTAATGTGGCATATATTATACGGCCGAAACGCAAATAATTTAATTAAAATTAAATTACAACGAAATTACATTAAAGTAATTTGTAATTTCAGGGAAATGTACACCCATGTAATTAAATTACAATTGTAATTTCGAACTTACAATGTAATTAGTAATTTAGAGTCATGTGTTTTAGCCATCTATGCCGTTTGGCATGATCCCATGATATGAGAACATAATATATACAAGCTTAAATATAGACATTCATACATTAAGCGTGCAGATAACTACTACCAACATAAATGAATACTATCTATTCGGAACTGGAATAAAGACAAACAATGCATAAAAGTTTCTGTTATCGAATGGTTGACATGATAAGCAAATAAAAGCAAACAACTTTGTGGGCGAAAACTCATTGAACTGCGCACTCGATTAAACAAACTTTTCAACAGGCAGCCATTTTGAACTTTTAGTCTTCAATTTTAGCAGTCCCTGAATACTCAAACTCACTGTACATTCGCAAAGCTACAGTACAGTTGCGAAATTTCACCTGTTATAATCTACCACACGTATTGGTGTCAATGCATTGGACCCAAAAGAATCCATTTTTTCGCTCTAAATTGAATAAATTTCTTCCATTCGAAGAAATTTGTACACTCAATCTCCGTACACTACGACTACAACTACAGCAACCCACAGACCTGTGGACTAAACTACATTAAAACTTCATTTGGAAACAATTATGTTCAATCGGTCCAGAGTATGTCCGTATCCAAAAGCTAGAAGGTCTGAATCAGACCATGTACTCAACAAGGTGAAGACCGCTAGTCTACGACAATGTGTATCCTGGGAGAGCTCCCTAGGACCAATTCCAGTGAGAAAACATCTTCTATTATCAATAAAATTTGATTTACTAATGTTATACTAAAAGGTTTTTAATGCTCACTTTTTTATTTTGAATGTAGTACGAACCAATTATCGACATGGGAAAATTGAAGTTGGACAACATTTTTACTCGCCCTCGACAAAATTCTTCTGGATCTTTCAGCAGCGAAGAAGGTAAATAAATCTATTTTATCCATCAGTGCCAGAACTAAATGAACCGAGTAATAATTTGCATTAATTATAATATTCATACCATTCAAATGAAAATTTATACAAATTGTGTTTCCTTTACCTCCCACTTTTACAGTAGCTTACAGTTTCTCCTTTATTTTCATTTTATTACTCAAACACCTTTTAAGTAAAAGTATAGAATGATTAAGTCTACGCAATAATCACGTGTGCAATTGCGTGCTTCCATTATATTATTTCTACGTCCATGTTTTAGGTATATTCACCAATTTTCCTACACTGAGAAAAAGTGAACCATCTCTGGCATCGACATTCGATTGCTCCCTTGCTCAAACAACCAGCATCTGCATTAAAAACGAAACGATTGCTTGGGATACATTAAAAGAAAAGCTTGACTGTCATCCGAGACTGGAGGAGCTTACTCTCGAAGACGTGGAAATCACCAACATTCATTTGAAAGATTCCAAGGTTTTTCTGCCACATCTGAAAACTTTCACTTTTGTGAGTCAGGCCCAAAAGGAATTCGACTGGGAGGAAATTTTCTTCTTCTACACGAAAGAATCCAAGAAATCGTGGGCAATAAAAGATATTTGGAACGTGGGCGTCAATATTCAAGTCTCCTGCAAGGATTGGTTCATGCTGGCCAACAAATCCGAATCCAAACTAGCCTTCAGTGGCCGTTCAGTACAGGAGGAGTTTGGCAGCTGGGGATTGTCTGAATTTCTTCAGAATCTCGTGAAAACAGAGCCATTGGAGTTCCCCAAATACGTTTCCATTGGGGCACACATGGTGTTGAAATCTATCGCGTATGCAGCACCTGTAGAAATCATCGAATTGAATTTGGTGGATATTAAAGCTAAAACCGGATGCGTCAACACAATGCTAAAAAGCATCAAGGGTATGAAAACCTTCAGATATATCTCTAAAGTTGGCGACGCCTTAGAATACAGCTCCATATCCCCTGAGACCATCGGGGAAGTGCATTTAAATGGAATTTCAGTTGATTTCTTTGATGAAACAACCAAAGAACTAGTTTTACCCTTGTTGAAATGCATGTGGCTTTCTGGATGTTGGATCGGAAATGCAAAGATGACCCGATCAATGTCACAACGTTTTCCACAACTTGAGTATTTGACTTTACACGACACCCACTACGGAGTCGAGAACTTTATTTTGGATCCCAAAGATTTTCCTAGCGTGAAACATTTCTCAATTTGCCCCAAGGTACCACAAGTTGATGTCAGTGGAAAGGAGGAAGAAACCTCAACAACCAACCATAATTCCGGTTCTTCAGGGAAATTATTCAAGCTGGGTGATTTCCGTTTTGGAAGTTTCTCGATTAACTAACTCTCGTCAATGTATTTTTGTTAAATTCCAATATTTACATCTAGCTAATGCCATTTCTTCCATACCTTACCATTTTAAGCTTTATTATTTTATGGGGGTAACGAAGATCTATCTCATGGTAAACCTGATACATTGTTTCATTTGCGAATTGAAATATTAAGCCTCTTGTACCAGCACATTAGAGATCACAGTACAATTGTCCACGCACTGTGAAGGTTAAAAGCTTCTGACGAACGAGTGCAAAATCATTGCTCATTGAGTAGATACATAAGTAGTCCATTAACGGTACATTTAGCTGATAAGCATAAGTACACAGGAAAGTCCACTACAAATATAGTGTTATAATATTATTCCCATTGTGAATAGGTACACGAAAATCTGTTATCAAATCAATTATTTTTCTATGTTGGCTTCGAGTGAAAGTAGATAGCACTGTACTGATTCAACAGTCGTATGATGAATTCGGTTATCTGTAATCCTATTGTTAGTATTTATTTAATCTAAAACAAATAATATAGTACCTAGTACTAAGTTACTGCTATACCCACGTAGCAAGTACATCTAGTAATATGCTAAAGCTTACTTTTAGTCAATATGGAATTTTGAACATTTGAATATTGATTTCGAACGTGAATGCTTTTTTTCGATGTACAAATACAGATCTCGAGGGAGAATGTTGAACTCATTGTCTTCTCAGTCTGCTATGTTTTATTTGCTTAAGTAATATAAAAAATGAAATAAACAAAAAAAAACTTTTTGTAACACTATACACAAAGCATATTTATATATGCGCACTTGCTCACTTTCGAATCTCTGTTCAAATGTACAAAAGCAACGCAAAGTCTTTCCTGCTTTTTTAAACAAAATATATGAGCGTAAAGTAAGATTATTTATCGTGGTTTGTTTGCTGGATACCTTTTTTCTGTTTTCTCATTCTCATTTCTCATTCTGTGCTGTTAATACATTCAGGTGAACTCCTGGTGTTCAATAACAGTTCAAAGACCACTTTCTAGGACATCGGTAAAGCATTTTTTATGTTACTCGTCCGTGTTCCGGAGTAAAAAATAAAGTGCTTGGAATCATCATTAGCTCATTCATGCAGAAATGGTATCCTCTTCTGAATGAAATCATGTCCTGAAAATGGGCAAGGGTAAATGGTTGTTTGTGAAAATGATTGTCATATAATTTACCTATGTAATGCTGATGTGAAATTAGTTGAACACTCGTAATATTCACTTTGTAATACTACTGTTTTTATTTACAAGTTTATTACACATATTTAATTTTGAAAAAGGTTGTGTGAAAATGTTTTGTTTACCGAAGGAATAATAAAGGACATGGAACATCAAGTTTCATTTTTCCAAAAATATTATGTAATTGCGTAACAGCCTTTCTTTCTGTCTTCATTTCTTTTGTGTATTATTACTACACATTATTTATTACTCATTGACTCATTACCAACAGATTGCTACCTACATTTTCTAAAACTACAAATAAATGTGAAAAAGGATGAAATATACATACACATAATTAAACCCTAAAAATTGGGCAACTGGTGTACATAATCATAAAAAGCCACCATGCAAAATAAAGTCACATTGGGCATGCGGGCATTGATTTATCATAAATTTGTGTATGCTTTGAAAGGTCAAAACATGCAAATCAAACCTAACATGCAATATATTTTAAAGATACACACTTACATGAGAAAATGCCATAAAATTTAGGCTAGATTGTATATACATACAAATTTTAGAAACGATCAGTGTTCTAGGAGTGCCCTCTCTTAGTGAACAACATAATCGTAAATGCACGACACAATATCATTTCCCACTTGGAAAACTGTCAAAACCAATTTCAATGTAATCATTAGTATATTTGTACTTATAAATCAATATAATTATATATAGAGATGTCTATTGTGTTTACTCAGATTGACGCACGGAATAATTGATCAAATCTTTGTGGTATGCATTGGTTGTCGATCACTAAAGAGTTTATTAAAACTGTGTAAGAGCGAAAAATAATTGTGATGAGGTCATACTCATCAACTTGTACATAATACACAGTGAAACTGTTCATCACTTCAAGCATCACGACTACGACCACAGTAGAAAATACATCCACGTAACAGGACAGATTATTCTGTCCTGTTATGTTTACAAAAGCCATCGGCTTTGTTTAAAGCCGGGTTATGTCTTCTTATCGGTTAATCAGACGATTGTTCCAGCATTGCATCAAAACACAATCCTATGCTTTACCATGAAATCCCATTAGTATTCAATAGAAAAGCATAGAAATGTTCTGATTTTTACACACAAAAATTATTTCCTTTGATTTGATTTAATTTACTTATCTGCTGCCAGTCCACGTACGTCCAGTCTCCGGTAATGGCTATCAGTTTATCAGGTGGTCAGAGTCATAGCCACAGCACACCAAATTAACGTGATATCGTTTGCGAAATTTCGAGGTGCGTGATTTTTTACCACCCACTACTCACTACTCCATAAATATTTATTGCACGTTGTGACTTGAGAATACACAGCCAATTAGCACACTAGCACAATTGTATGTATTAATTATGCGTGTTAAGTACATTCTTTTGTGAGTTTCTAGAGTATCGTTCGTGACTGATTCACTCGCTTGATTGACAGAAAGGATTTAGCAGGAAGTGGGGACTGGGGAATTCCTGATATCTTCATTATTCGACCCACTGCGAAATGAGTCAAATCGAAAGAGACACGATTTCTGAAAATATTATTCAATTAGTAAATCATACGAGTGATGTAAATCGTTTGAAAATAGAGCTACTCGGCAGGGACGTGCTTTCACGTTCGGAGATCGAAACAATCGTAAGACCGAAAATTATAATTTAGAATGGATCATATTTATCTTAACACACCTGCATCCATTTAAATACATAAAAATTGGCGACAACAATTAATTCTCTTGTACACTAATGTAGTTCAGCAAACCGGAAACTGATTCAATATTGTATGAACTTTACGATGTAATTCCACGAAAAGGACCGATAGTCTTCCAGAGGCTCATTACCTGTTTGAAAGAGACTAACAATGAATACGTAAGTTTACTTTTGTCTACTGCGTACGAAAAAAGAAAACGTAATAGCTCGGAGATCAGCAGTGGAGATGATGAAATTTTCGTACACGAAGCATCACCAAAGAGATGCCGGCTCGATCGTCTGGCCACTGTTGAAGAATCTGAGGATGAAGATGACACTGCCATTTGCTCCCATGATTTTTACGCTCAAAACGGTCAAATGAGGGCAAAGTCTTTGTTAAAGAAGTTAAAAGCCAATACAAATATATCAAGAATCATCCTGAAGGAGATTTTGCTGCTTGGGCCATCAGCTGAGAAAGTTTATCTGCCAAAACTGAGGGAATACTTGTGGCAAAATGACACTACAACAATTCTAGAAGATATTGACCTTGGTAGCTTACTTTTATTTTATACTGATAGAAAAAATACGGGTCCACAATATACTGATTTATGTTCGTTAGGGGTAAAGGTAGAAATAAATTTTGCTAATAAGTTTGTCATTTTATCCAATCCTAGTAATAATTTTTTGAAGGTTGGAGGAAATCGTTTGCTCGAAGAGATAGGAAAAGGAGGATTATGCTCCATCTTTAAATCTGTTAAATACAGTCCATTTTATCCACAAAAAGTAGAAATATTTGAAGTAAACATTAGTCGCTGTCCCTTTCCACCCGATTCCTTCTTTCTCATAAAGGAACTGTGTATTAGAGATGTAACTTTCTCAAGTGCTGATGTACTTCAGAAAACAATTGAAACTTGTCCAGAATTAATTAAGCTAGAAATTATATACAAAGAGTTCAAGAATGAATTGTTGTATCTTGATGTTATACAATCAGGACGTAGGGATTGCAGTATTGATGTACATTTATGTAATGTTTGGATTGACAGTAGGGATATCGGTGATTTAGAAATTAAGTACTTAAAATTAACTTCGTGTGTCATTCCAGATCTTGTATTCGCGAACAGCGAGCATTTCCGAAAATTGGAAACAATTGAAATTGAAAACTGTAAAAATCTCACAGGAGAAAATATTTTAGATAAACAAAATTTTCTAGCCTCTCTTTTACGTTTACCAAATTTAAAAACTCGAATTCTCCATGGATTACCTGATTATGAAATAAACTTGCACAATGGTAACAATTTTACTAACCGTTCCGTGAACGGTATTACCTTAGACTAGATTAGTATCTGTAGATAAGCTTAATTAATTCTTGTTATGTCGAATAAAAAGTTCAAATTTGCTTGAAGTATTTTGTTTAATGGCACTAAGCATTGCATATCAGTATTTTTAATTGTAAACTATGTTTCAACTTCAACATAATTGAAAAACTGGGAAGGGGAATGATATATTTAGGTGGGCGGGTCAAGATTCAAATTAATTTGAATACACAATGACTCATACCACAACTATGTACGTGTTAGATAAAAGTATAAGGGACTCTAACTCTAATTAATAAGAATGTTATCAGACACTCAGACGTATGACTCACATTTCACATGTCACTTACGTAATAGACTTTATTATGTTGCACGATATTCAGGCAGTTGGTAGAGTGTTGCATAATTTTAGCTAACAAACACCCAACTGTAATGGTCTAATCCAAATTTGTACTACTTCTAAGTTAATTTGGATGAAATTTTCTCAAAATCTAATTAGTCTGAGCTTACTACAGTGAGAAATTGTCAGACACATAATGAATTTGAATTTAAGTGTCTCCCCCTCTGCTGACGGAACGGTTTTGGTACCCTTCTCAACTTTAATAGCGTGTAACGAACAATCTAATGAAGTCTTAGATTTTAAGCGTAAATTTAAAAATGTATCCCAATGGAGCATATAATTTATTTAAATTTCTAAATTCTATAATCAAGAAAAATTTGAACATTTTGAAATCTGAGAAAGGGTGTGGACGTATTGACGTTCTGTTTCTACATCCGAGGAGATCAACTCAATCGGTCTTACAGTGTAGGAGGTTCGAGAATTGCGCCAAAGAAAATATCTGTGAGATAATTCTCAAGTGTGTGGTTGATTGACAGTGATTCATTGATTAAATGAAGAATTTTTTTATATACAATTACAGTTAAAACTAAATCGAATTATGTAACAAACAACAATACCCTGTCACAACAGTATATTAGCTCTTTTAAAGGATTGGAAGGTAGAATAAAAAATGTAAAATTTTTACAAAAATTAATTAGATGATATCTTCTTCCAATAGGTCCCTTAATGCTTCAAACAACCGTGTCTGTGTACTATGCTCCAGCATCGCTATGCGAATAGATCCGATAGACAGTAAAACGGCAAGTAAAGCACTCTGTCGAAATTCTTCCTGGATTATTTCAAAACTGAACGTCGTTTTCAGATCAAACAGATTGGCGGTGCGCTGAATAACAAGCGTTCTCATCAGTGCTTTAGCTTTTTGCTTATCACAAAAGGCTCATGTAATCATTAACTTTTTTCATTACCTGAAAAACATCGTAATAATACTGCAACATTTGTGTCGTGTATTTTCTACGTGTTTCTGGACTTAGCGATGTGAAAAATAGTATTGCGAGATCATGAGTTGGTCTCCCAGCAGCCACAACTTGCCAATCAATGATGTACGCTTCAACATCTGCTTCATCCACGTCAGTGGTCGCATTATTGTCCTCCTGTTTTACCCGAAAGAGAATATTTTCGCTCCACAGATCCATGTGGATTAAGCAGGTGGGGGATGGTGACTCAGCCGGGCGCAACAACGAATGCAATTTAGTTCGTAAATTCTTTTTAGACAGTGCGATTTGCACACGATCCAGTATCTTTTGGGAGTCAGCATCATTGTAGTCTTTCAAAAAATCTTGTAATATAGGCAAACCTTCCGAAATCAACACCTAAGTGTATAATACAGAATAAACTATAAGATATTTAAAACTTGATCCTTTAGGCAATTTCAAAAGTTGGTAATTCAATTTCATATTTTGTTTCGTCAAGGTGTAATGTTAAAAAATACTCACATAATAAAAAGCGGACGAATTTTTCCAGTTGTACAAGTTATCCCACTGAAGATTATCCTGTGACACTTCCTCCATGCACCAAGTGACTGCATGAAACTTTGCTATTTCTTCAACAACTGCCATTAATTCTGCAATGGACATTCCAACAGAAAAGTGACGTTTTCCAAATTCTTTTGGTCTCAAGTCTTCGAGCACCAATAGATACTCACAATCTAACACGTTGAACAGCGGATCCTCCACTGGACAATCATCCAGACTTCGGTTATATTTTCCATACAAACAGAGTGGAATTTGAAGTTTAATTTGTTCATCCAAATTCTGCGAAGCAATCCACATCTACAAAAGCATTTGTAGAAATTGCATAAGAGCGTATTTAGCTGCTTTATAGTAAAGGAATTTTTTAAGAATTTTGCATACTGACTTCCATGGTTGGAAGGATCTCCGTGTAAAATGATATTTCTCTCTTGTCCAAACAGCCTATTCGGACTAAATGCCGTTCTTCCTCTGTACTCTGAGGAACTTTCATTATCCAGAATTGATACTTTTCGTCGTCTTCTCCTTCTACCTACAAATTAAGTATTAAAGCATATTAAATAAGTATGAAAGTGGCAACTATAGACTTAAACGGATGTAATTCATGTGATTTCATTTTCATTAGGAAGCACAGTGAAATTTTTTGGTAATAAAACGTATTTACAAATATTTAGTTTAACATACCAAGTATTTGATCTTTACAGACACGATTTCGCTGAGTGTTGAGAATCTCTCTTCCCCTAAATAATCTCCCGTACGCATTTCATGTTCTAATATTAAAACTTTTACGGAATTTATGTTTCCATTCCCACCTATTTGGGTCTGATAGCGGATCAGTGCTGAAGTCGAAGGAGTTGCGGAACTCACTGGACTGGGAACGATGGCATTCAACTTGTTCATGAGGACTGATTGCATCCACGACAAAGTACTTTCTGTCTCGTCAACAACTGGATCTGAAAACCTAGAGGCGATCATTCTACTCCACCTTCGATGTGTTTGAAAAATAAGAAAACTTCTAGTTGAAACTAAACTAATTTTGGAGATACTTTTATTGAAAAGTATTTACTAAAGACATTTCCAAAAATGTTTTTATTTGTCCTTTTAAAATAACATCAGTATCTTAACTATGTTTTCACTAGTTTCGTTGTCCTAATGTTGTCATGTCACTTGATTTTAAAATTCATGTGAAGTCGGTGTGAGCACATTTTTCCATTTTTGATTATAGATAAGAGTGATTCATTTAGTGTAATTATAAAATGAATTTACGCATCAGCACACATAGGATGACCCTACTTACTGGTGCGAAACCACTAACACAGTAAAGCCACTTTTATATTCGTGGAATTTAAGTTAAAGAATCTATGATTCGTATACATGAATGCTTCCACAGGAAACAACAAATAGGTACGGAACTCCAACTCCCCAAGCAAGAGCGCTAACTTGACTATCATATCTTACCCAAACCTGCACAGTGGTATTGGTACGAAATAACTTGAATTTGTGTTCACTTTTGCTCAATAAAGCCATCAAAGATTGATCATTTTTGCTAAACTGGATGGTGTGGACATTGCTTTGGCAAAATGGTTTCATGGCGAAAGGCCTAAACAAAAAATAAATATTAAAACAACATTGAAAGCTTTTAATAGCTTGTTGTGCAATGGGCAATGTGAAATTGAAAACCAACGTGCAATGGGGAACAGTCAAATCAATCAGAAGACATTCAGTGACAGTGCCTACACTGACAAGCAGTGGATTTGCGTAGCTCCAATCAGCGCAAATTAGTCTCGTATTCAAATTGATGGACTGAACTGTAGATTGCTTAGCAATGTTGAAGAATTTGACCATTCCGCTCATCTCGGCAACCATTAGTTTGTACTTCTCACTAGGATGAAAACTCACGGCTATACCTGACAACACATAAAAAAAATTCTAGTTAAATAAGGGATATCGTGAAATATCACTGCATGCTTTTTTATTTATTCACCAGGCGATTTCAGAGGAAATTTCGCCATGCAGATCTCATTTTTGATGTCCACTACATTACACACACGTCCATCATCGAAAAAGGCTAGAAACTGTTCGCCGTCATCATCGGGAAAATTAAAAGCGATATGTGTCACAGGACAGAGATTCTGGCTTCTTATCTGCAGTACCTACATAAGGCAAATTAGCTTATTAATTACTAATATTTAAGTATTAAAATAAATCTTAATGAAGTATCTGTTTTAATTTCAAAGTTTCTTACCAAATCTTTATTTTTGCTTATATCAATAACTTCCGATATCTCTGTACTTTCGTTTATGATAACGAAAAGTGTTGCAGAACCAAAAATGGCTAAAGCGTATACAAGCGCTTTTGTTACGGAGGACGAACAAGACAGTTGACTCAATGCACAGCATTGAATTTGTGATCCAAATTCTTTGATACCGAAGCAATGCTGCAATTTTTTCGTAATAAATCGCGATGGCTTTTCTGTTTTCTTTTGAGTAAATACTAAATTCTAAAAGAAATTTGCGTTTTAGCTTGTACATAAAATTAGTATATAATCTTTCTGAAATTAAACAAACAAACAAACGATACCTCAGTCCGATTTCGGATTTGCAAACTGTATATATCTAAGTGAGTCTCAAAAGCAACCATGATTGTTTGGTATCCGTTTGCAACATCAAAATTATCAGCAGCGACTTGCAAAAATAGTGCTCTAGAATTAATACCAGTCGTACTGCTTGGCAAAGTTATCTTCTCCAAAGGGGGGTAATTATTGTAATTCGTAAATGACGGACTAAATTCCGGTATATCCGAAAGATTTTGGCTTACTTCTAGAGGATAAAATTCTTCCATGTTGGTTTTTGTGGATGAGAAAGGTAAGTGTTCAAGCAGAGTGGCATCTGCATTCCTAAGATTTGAACTAGTAGTGACAGTGACAGAAGTAAGTGGTATTGTACTATGCATTGCATAACTCGTTGGAGTTCGAAATTCTGGTGGTACAAGGCTTTTACTCTTATCCTGCCTGGAAGTGAAAGCCATTACTGAAACTTTTACCTTGTTATGGCTTCAAATATCTTGCAAGAAAACAATTATTACATATTTTTGAAACACGAGGATATCTTTTAGTTGCGCCATTTACCCAGGGTTCCTGGCGTTACCAATGGTTACTGAACCCCCCCTTAACGAATTAATAATTGACTATGAAAAACCAGAGAATTTCTATATAAATATATAAAGATTTTATTAACATAAATCACTGTCACACATCTGTGATTGCCACAATAAACACA
>JABASC010001104.1:0-27156 GCA_019776185.1 Plutomurus gul | reverse complement strand
TTCGTATGTTCATTTTGAGGACCTCTTCGTTCGCAAAGTATTTTAATACTTTTGTAACTACTCTGATTTACAACACAAATACTTATTTTATCTTATTTTGGCGCAGTTACATGATATAAAATCTACATATATACTAAATTATATATTTTAACAAATCGATTGCTGAAAGATGAGTTTTTTCCCCTGTACTCAAACAGTAACGTTACTTACAACTACGGACTTGAAAATTTCCTGATTGTACAAGGAATGTAGGCGGATTATTAGTCATAACGAAATATCACAGACTGTTCGTAGTTTAAAAGAGTATTAGTTTACCATTTAATCGTCTTATTAGTCTGTTATAGCGCTAATTGATACCAAAATAAAATTGACACCAATGACTTTTTTATATTTTGTCCCAAGTCCTAAAACTAAAACCTTATATTCGAAAGTGAAGTCAGCCACAATGTAATTCCTGTGTATTGCACTAAGCTTCTCCAGTCATAAAATTATTAACATTGTCTAAATGTCATGTACGGACTAAGTGAACACATTTGTTTACGCTGTATTATTTAATGAACTATAACAAAGTAAACTATAATATCGTGATGTTTATTTTATGGTATCTCTGGTGCACTGGTATACGAAATATCACTAATATTACACTAATCAGTAATTATCTCTCTTCACAAGATGACGGCATATAAAATGTGAAAGAGCATAGCAATTGCTTGACAATTAAAGAATTAACTACGAATTACAACTAAATATCGTTACTTGTAATTGTTTATTGTGATTGTGGACTGATGACTGACTTTACAGCAAATTAGATAGACGATAGAGAGCCCCCGTCATTCAAGTAAAAAGTTTCTATTTAGCACATTCCTTTTTTTACAAAAATAATAAGAATGAAATTACAGGTAGATTCGTTATTTATAGAATAGATAAAAGGTATAATAAGAGTGCACGAACAAGTGGGAGAGACCTCACGAATCACGATTTAATTGAGTTTTTGTGAAGGAAACTAGTATTAATGACAATTAATTCATTTTTGTGTAGAAGCGGGCGATACACTGTCACTGTGAGTCATGTGCAAGTGTGCAAGTGCAATGGCAGACCTTTAAAAGCTTTGTTTTCGGGTATACAGAATAAGCACAGGCACGCGAGTAGAACAAAGGTTTAACTTTGCAGATTAGATATATGAAATAACGATGAATTGCAATCAATTATCTTAATAAAGTTATAAAAATGTGAATTATCCCCTTCAAATTCAAGATTTGTTTTAAATTCAAATTACAAAAAAAATAAAACAACTGAACAATAACTGAAACTTAAAGGATGGGGTCTCAAAGTCTCAATCAATTCTTTCAAACGCTTTTTCGTCAAATGTTGTTCAGCAAAAGTATGCTGGTCTTGTACAATGGACAGAAAACAAACCATAATCTGCAAATGAAGCATCACATGTAATATAGTTACTTGCAATTCATGCTGGAACTTGAGGAAATCTTCCTGCTGTAGGTTTTTATTTGGCATAATTTTGGCAGGATTTGATTTTACAGGAAAAAATTGAACGTGATTTTGTTAGAATGTGATTATATATGATGTAATTGGATATGATGTTTCGGAGATATTTTGATTTGATGTGATTTTCATTATACATATGATGTCATTTTATATGATGTGTCGGAGATATTTTGATTTGATTTTCATGATTTGATGAATGTGATATGTGCAATTAATTTACATTTTGTATGGTGTGATGCCTTCTGATGTAATAAATGTTTGCTATGTAATTGTAAAAAAAATTCACGGTAATAAAGGGTATTATAGGTTAATTAAGTAGCTGTAATTGACAACTTTTCTTTATGTAAATAGATATTGCGCGATTGCACCACAGGGAGTGATTAAGTACACTTTTAAAGAGTTTAAACTATAGGACTCCTTAATTTCACTAGGTAGTTTGTTCTATAATACAGAACAGTAATTGTAATGAAACGAGAATTTAAAAAACACCTTTGAAGATGTGCCTGGGTTCAAACGCTCTATATATACATATAAATATTGGCTGCTAGACAATATTTAAAATTGTACCAATATTTCTTATAATTAGTGTAACGCCACTGCATTTGAGTTGTAAACCAAGTTTAATTCTAATTAACGAGGATCTTACAATTAGTTTCAATATTTATATATTCAATTTCATCATTGAGCCATATATTACTTAACGATACAAAATTAATTTTCTGTGTGTAATTTTATATGGTGAATCTTTGTCAGTATGACACCGTTGCCTTACGACATTTCGTACAAATATTAAAGAAATGATTTTGGAAATTTTACTGAAATTGAGGCTTTCTGTTTATACAAAAACAGCTTTTGAAGGTAGCGATGCTCACAGTGCTGAAGCATCGTACCTGACCTTCACATTGACCAACTTGATATTCTTTGATTGAAGACATGAAAAGTGAATTGAATCTATAGTTTTCCTCATCAGTATTACTGGGCTTTGTATCCTTGCAATAAACCATTGGTAGGGATCGAACTAGAGTCCTGACTTACACACGGTCACTTTGCCGCTTTGGGTGTTAGCCACTCGCTAGAGCGACCCGTCTTGTTAACTTGTATAGTTCTTACAAGAACTCTACAAGTAGGCCTACATAGATTCGTTGTATATCATGTATCATGTAATACATTGGATTAAATTGAAGTAGTTGAGTATTTGATGTTATAAAGTTAGTGATTCTATGAATAAAATTACTTGAATCAACACAATTATATGGTTCGGTGATACGACTCAAAAGTTTCGATACCGAGTTCTGAGACTGGAGAGCAAAAGTATCGGTATCAAAATAACTCCACGATACCACATTCCCTAGGAAAGGTATTGAGACTAATAATCTCCTTACAATTTTTATAATCTTGGGCTCTGAGACATTAGAGAGTATCAGTACTGGATGCCTTTTCTGAGTCAGATGCAGAAATGATTAAACATTTGGCGACCTGAGAAGCTAGGAAAATCGATTTAACTGACGGTGAGTGATCCTTAGGCTGTCTTTAACCTTAGCTCTAGATGTGACCAATTGCCGCCAACCTATACAAATATTAGAAAGACCTCATCGCTCTCGCTTTGTCCCCCATCCATAGAGCGATACACAAAAGTAACTACTACCAATCATTATTTGGATAATAGAAAAGCAATGAAAGTGGGCTTGTACATTCTTTAGATTCATGTACCTTACTCTCAGACAAAAGTTCCACAGCAGAAATGGTCACAGAGCCAAAAACAACAATGGATACAAGAAGGAACTTGTCCACTTATTTCCTGTATTCCTATATTCACTGTATTTCTTACATAAACACAAAGTGTACTACTAATAAGACCAGCGTATCAATACAAAACATGTATACCCAGTTGAGAAACGGTTTTCTTGTGGGTGTAACTTTTGGTGGGACGGCACTTTGATTTCCTATTGCGCTTATGACTTTTTCTCAGCACATGTACTTCACTTTTTCTAAACAGTTTTTACTTTAAATCTGTGTATTATGTTTTCGATCACTTTTCCATTTTTCGATACTTTGAATAATGGGGAGCACTACACATATGCTAAAACGGCGCTTTTGTGCCATTCGCAAGCTATACGAACGGAATTTGCTGTTCACTGGGCGAGACTTTCTCACAGTTTCCAATATTGCAATTTAATCCGGAAGATTTGCAACTGAAAGTCAAAAAAGGAAGAAACGAACTTTGTGAGGCAGAGAAGAAAAAGTTACAGAGAGAAATTATGGTCTTAGGGGCAATGACGGGAAATGGGCCACTTCCTCTTATCAAAGTTCAACAAAACGATAAAATCAACTCTTCTTATTAAATATGTGGAGTAGGTTTTAAAACCGTTATTTGAAGTTGGGGTCACAAATTTGTGTGGAGAAAACTACAAGTTGTCGATGTAGCAACTTCCCATACAGCGAACTTTACCAGTCTATGTTCTAAGGATACGAAAGATAAGCTTGGTGTCGCAATCATTTCGAAACAATCAATACACTGTGAAAAGTTATGACGCATCGCCCATGAACTTATTTGGCTTTGGAATGCTGAAGTTGGAAGAAAGCAAAATCACTTGACATGCTTTGGAAAAGGAAAAAAAAAGAGATTCTCCTCTTCTGGTGAAAATATTCTTCCCATTGTGGGGGGTGGAGGTATCAAACCCCACCATATGGTTAACAAAGAGTAGCACTAAACATATGCTAAAACGGTGTCTCTGTACCATTACCCAGCCAAAAGTTAGTTACAAGAAAACCGTTACTCAGCTGGATATACATGCTTTGTACTGCGCGTAGTACTTCCTTACACACGGCACAAGTTTGACACCAGTTTCGTATACCATGACCATCCTGAAGAGCCTCTGAGATGTAATTTCTGCTGTGACACTTTTGTCCTCGCACTGGCTACCTAGCTAAACTCAACCGAATGGAATAATTTGGGTTCTCGAATGACATCCTCATCTATCTACACAAAGTGAATCTACATAATAGAAGCACAACAGAGCCAATTAGCCGAGGCAACGAGAGACGAATGCTCGTAGCACCAAATGAAAAGGTCCAGCCACCAACACCACCACTATCACCCTCAACTAGCTCTCTACTGCACACACATAACGCATGAATAGGCCAATGATAATTCGAGCGTAACTAAAAAAAGAAACATCATGGCCAAAGTCACATTTACTATAATGATAATAATTGTTGACGTGTGCATGAGAGAGAATCTATGAATTCAAGTCTCACGGAGGGAGAGAGGCGATCGTCTGATTAAGTGATTGGTTTGCGATAACGGAAAAAGAAAGAAAGTCAAAATGTTATACAAAGTACAAGGAAGGAGTGGTGCATGAAGGAAAGCAGCAAACGGACACTTCAAAAGAACCATGTAACATATATAGGGCTTTTCACATATAAGATCCATCATAGCCGTTCGTTTCCATTCACTACAACTTCTACTACTACATATTGCCATTCTGTCTATGGTTGGACCCTCAGTTGTGTGGCCGTTGGTTTAGCGGGGGCACCGGGAGGGGGATATAACCATGTTCTGTGTACACCGCACACTACAATAACCATACATAAAATATTTGACGCTTTATATTTCTGACTGGATCTGTATTTTATACAGAGAGAGAGAGAGAGAGAGAGAGAGTAGAGCTTCCACTCGTATTATACAATGCTTCAACAAGGCACAAGGCATTCATACACGTTTCCCTATATTCGTTACTACAAAGATAACACTAGCCGTCTACCACCACTAACAAGTAAGCTATCTACTACCACTACCACTACGACTTTGCTGGAATCGTCAGAGTCAGCTCAGTTTCATGTAAAAGTCTGTTCTTTAGCTTCTTTCAGTTCAGTTGCGATTCTGTTCAGGGAACGGTAGGACAGAGACTGCTACACTTTCTTCCTGCCCTACTACAGCACACGTCTTATAACAACGCAAGTCGCTGGCTTTAAAGTGCACCTACCACTTACTACATCCACCCTAGTTTATCATATAGTACAACTGCATGTGCTCTGTCTTATTCTACAAGATCTTTCCGTAAAGCCACATCTTTTATACGGACTGAGACAGTTACGGGTGGGTTTGTCGGAATTTCTCTGTAGAATTTCCTGCAGTTCTTCGTGTCTTCTTAATCCAACGAAGGGCTGACCGGCAGCTTCATCCTCGCACAACTCTATGTGAGAGAGAGAGAAATCAGTAAAATCCCACAGCAGATGGACAATTGCTCGACGACTCAGTCATTTCCGCGTCCACCACCCAACCAACATTAAGTCATACATTGTTGTGTCGTGATAAATCGACAGACTGTACTACCAGCATACATTTAGATACAAATAAGAGACTTTTCCGTCCGCCTTCTCACAGTGTGTTCCTTTTCGTGTTTCAGTTGGGGAAATAGCGTACAATTCTTCCACACTGTGAATTTCCTTTGATATCTCTCTCTCTCTCTTATTCATGAAAGGTACGTACTGTATTGCAGTAATTCTTTTTCTCCATTCATAGTGGAAATAATGGTGGCATCTACGTTGTGTGTATAGAGTGAGTAGTGAGACTCTTATGACTCCTCGCTCACGTAACTCTCCAGCAGCTTCCCCATCACACAACCATCCTCTATTGCTATTCCGCGCTCCATATCCTCTCTCCATCCACTACTCAACACACACGGTAAATGTAATTTCTATACAGAGAAAAGCCGCGACTCCCAACTCACATATTTACTCACTCACTCACTCACATATATACACGAGTTCTCAACAGAGAGAGAGAGAGAAAGAGATCAAAATGTTTTATATCGTTTATTTTCAGGAATGAAGATTCGGCTACTTATTACAACTACCACTTCTTCTTTATAGCTTGCAACTGCATCTTTTAAAATTGTGTGGAGCGGATCCACTCGATCAGTGCAACGATTTGTGATTGTGTACAGTCCGTGTTGTATTGTTAGTGAGAAAGGCCGCGAGCAGCTTCAGAACAGCTTATAGTGGAATTTTGAAGGCTCGAATAGTGTGTCCTCTGTGATCTGCCTGGAAGTATCTCTGGAGAGACAGACAGCGAAAGAGCAAGAGTGCGAGAAGCGATTGAGGAATTGGTGACTGAAAAGCGATAGTGTTTCTGAAGGTACTCGTGCAAGATCGTAACCGGCACTTAGCGCACATCACGTCCTGCAGTAATTCAATCGAAGTAGGAATTCGTTTATAGAGCGGCTGAACAGAAGAAGTAGAAGAAGAAGAAAAAGAGTGATTCGGGGGAAAATGGGGAAGGACGCAAAGTACTCGGAGGTGCCGCAAGTCCCGGGCGCGGACCCAGCCCCAGAAAAGGAGACGGTGGGCCTGAAAGCTAAAATGACGCTCATGAACGGGATCACTGTGATCGTGGGCAGCATCATCGGCTCTGGCATCTTCGTCTCCCCATCAGGGGTGCTGCAGAACACGGGCAGTCCCAATTTGGCGCTGATAGTGTGGACCGTGTCCGGCATTTTTTCGATGATCGGTGCTTACTGCTACGCAGAGTTGGGTTGCATGATTGCGAAAACGGGCGCCGACTATGCCTACATCATGGTCACATTCGGTCCATTCTTAGCATTTATTCGTCTTTGGGTCGAGTGCATGATTGTCCGGCCTTGCTCCCAGGCCATCGTCGCCCTCACATTCTCCACGTATATTCTGAAACCATTCTTTCCGGATTGCAACCCACCGGATGAATCCATTCGTCTCCTTGCTGCCGTCGCCATTTGTAAGTTACTCGGTCTATTACATCATTTTCCTTCTGCCTCACTCTCTCTTTCACTTGTGTGCTCAGCATCATTGTGCCCGTACGTACTGCATACACTTTAAGCCGCATGGAACTGTCATGTCAGTTTCCTCATTCATGTGTACACAGAGTATCTCTTGTTCTGTCCTGATGTTCAGATACTCACTCTCACAAATACACCACTATGTGTGTGTACGTACACATACACTCACTCAATGCATACATTGGAATTGAGAGTAGACTCACACGGTTTCTATGCTACTAGACACAAGTTCGCTACTATTTTGGTCACGTTTGTGTCAGACTGTACAGTGGTGGTGGTGGTGTAAGAGAAAAGTGTGTAGGCATATATACCGGGCACGACTTTCCTTGCCACGGTTTCCCGGTGGAATTTTTTATTACTACAGCACGATGCCAGCCCACTACAAGCAAATGAACTTGCATCCTCCTACAGCCCCACACACACACACACACACACACGAAACTAAACTACTATGTTGCAATACACGCACTATATGTCATCATCTTTCGTTCACATGCGTACACGGTAATTATGTCTGGAGAGTCGTCTCACCGCTCTGTGTATGTGTGACTGCACAACGAATGCGTGTGCAGACACCAGTCCGGAATCTACCTTTCGGTTAGAGTAGACCGAGTAAATCTACTGCAGTACGGCGTAGACAGTCGTCGTCTACAGAAGAAAGTCTTTTACATTCTGCACACTCATTTTCAGCAACCTTCTGTCCGTTATAGTTTCCTCTTCTTTTTCTTAAAGTACATATTTTACGTGCTTACGCACAGAGTATGCACACATTCACAACTAGTCCGACATAAGAACATAATCATTTTTTCTTGACTGTGCTGTTGCGTTGTCGGGTTGACTGGTTGTAAAATTATATACTTGTGGGTATGCAGCGCTCTTATATGTGTATATATTCTAAATGCAGATACATAGAAGAGTGTCTGTAAACACACTAAACAGACAAGAGAACAGCAGTTGTTCAAAGTTTACTCAAGCATTGCACTTACTACTACTGTGCGTTTTTAGATGACTTCGAATACATGCATTGGTGCACTGTCTCTGTGTACACACCTATGTATGTTTATATATGTAAAAGATAACTGTTCATGCATGTTCTGTGAGCGTGGTGGATCTTCGCCTCCACACCTTCCATGTTATAGGTTTTAGTGTAAGACTGTTTTTTTACCTATGCAGGACGACCGCCACACCTTGTTAATGCAGGAAATCGTATGTTCAGTGATAATGATGATATTGGCGTGGTTATATTTATGTGTGCATGCATAGAAGGGGAATTTTTAGTTACAAAAATAAACTACCTGTCTATGCAGAAGAGGCTCTCTAAGGAAAAAGTGGTTTAGTCTGCATTGTCTTGTAAAGCATTTAATGGGACAGAATATTAATTGCAATTTGAGACAAATGATTTTTTGCTTGCGGGGAAGACAGCGGTTTTGACAATTTTGCCATACATTTACTGGACGTACGAAGAAAGTGGGTAGAGTTTCATTATTATTCAATCCGGAACGTGTTTCGCAAAAAGCTGTACTTATTTATATTGATAACTGCGTTGTAGCTTTCATTATTAGAGAGATCATGGGATTTATCCTGGCTTCGAGGAAAAGTTATCAGCGTGGCAAAAACTACCAATCTGACTTGCTAGGATAAACTTTCACAATAGCGTGTAACACATTATTTCATATATGTATATAACATGGACTGGTAGTAGTCGTGACTTTGTAGTGGTAGTAGTCGTTAAGAGTCGAATGTACAAATGTAATCTGGAGACGCACAGGCGTAGGTTCCACTTCTCCACATCTTTGCTGGCAACCTGTGCAGTAGTGGAAGATAGGCAGAATGCCTAACAGCTTTGCAAGAATGGAGTCAGAATAAAAGTGTCAGAATGCACTAGTATTGCTAGAGACAGAGTTTTTCAAGAGAGAACAAACTATCCACCTTCCTTAATTTTCCCGTGAAAGTTTAAGCTGCGAAAGACTACCTACCTATTGTACTCACACTGACATGTACAAATACGTACATGTGTACCTAATTTCATATAGTTAGGAACAAGCTGGCTGATACGCAGCACCTTCTGTTCACCGACACAATCATCAAGGAAGTTCAAAGAATAAATGCGTATCCTATTTCACCGGAATAAACTTGTTGTCGGGTGAAGCAATGTGTAATGTCACCTTTGGTATCCTCTGTCTGATCGGTTAACGATTAAAAATGCATGCGGAGCTCCACATGCGATGTTTCCTCCACAACGTTATCTATCTCGACGAGGAATGAGTCAACATTGATTCTTCTTATAAGTACGCATATACATATAGTTATGTTAATAATGCCGAGTTGATAAGAACTGATAAGGAATGATAAGTGTGGAAGCATAGTGGAGGAATGGGTGACTGCTGCTGCTGCTACTACTATGTACTCTTGGTCTATAAATATACATAATACTAGTGTAGTAAGTGAAATATAGTTCAGAAAGCATTGGTTAATTTAATACTGCGAATAAAGCTAGGGAAGGCTTTTAGATGGCTTATTGATTTTTAATTAATTTTCAGCTTACGAAATCCATGAATGTCGTCTACAGCATGAAAGTAGCACTTTTATCGACTTTGAGTTTTTTCTGGATGGCAAAGGAATAAGTACGGTAGGTAACATTTTTTATGGAGAAGAGCGAAGCATTCGGATCTAGTATGTAATGTATGAGTGGTGAAGAAGCACGTAGAGATTTTATTGAGAGAGTATGAGAAAACATATCATGGAATATTGACAGTCATCCATTGCACGCAAAGGAAAATAAAACGGTACACAAAGTTCGTCGTAAATGGTGTGCGAATGCGGAATTTGTGTGTGTACATTTTCTGTGAATCCATCTGACTACATGCTACTTAAGTGAAATGAGAGTAAATAGCAAATACATGGAATATAGTAAATGTGCCTGGCGGATGCTGTACAAATATTTGCCGCTTCAAAACGACTTTCTGTGTATGGGTACAGTTTAGTGTGTCTATTATAATAAAACTTGTACTATACTCCCAAAATAATTGCAGTAACTTTAATAGTAGAGTGAGCTTTCACATTTATGTGTCTGTATGGTGTATTTCGCAGTCATCTGAATTAATCCACAAATAGAAGTTTATAAGTTGATTGAATGAACTCTTTTCCCCTACTACCCTCAATCAATTCTCCTTTCAATTGCTCTATCCTCGATTCTATTAAAAATTATACTTTTCTATACAGTCCACTGCCACTCCTCATTCCCATGTCATGTTTATTTATTTATTTAAACGTGTAAGTTGTTCCATTACATGAATATCAAGTTGTGAATGAAAGTTTTTCATACTTATAACTTTATGTAATACTTATAGTGGCATATACATTTGTAGAGTCAGCAGAGACCATCAGATGAGAGATTAAGCATTGATACAGATGAGCTACACGCTTTTACTTACAAAACGTGTTGGAATTTCAAATAGTATTGAATTTGAAGCAAAATAATTGCTGCACAATTGATAAATACATATGATTGTACATATGATTGTGATTGCATGGTGTCGGTACTACAATTGAAATTTATTTTCAAAAGAAGGGGTCTTTGACAGTTTCAAATGGAATTCGCTTTATCATTAGTCACTATTACTGTCTTATGTATTCACATTATGTCATGTCCAAAACACCATTAATCCTGATATTATTAACAATCACTAAACCCACACACAAAGAACAGTTTAGCAGTCTACTAATGCATAAACTCGTGTAATCGCTGCTGCTCATTGTCAGTTCTGCTTGCCAGTTAAGTTGCTGAAATGGTTATTTCATGTTAGTAATTCATGTGAAACTAGTGAAACATATGTACTATCGTAATTTAAAACACTAATAGTCAAGTGACTGGTTTTGTAATGCAGCTAACCAGAGAGCCATATTTGTACAGAACTTTATAGTACGTGTTAATTTTATTTATCAGTAAAGCCTTCTGCAGAGGCAATCGATGTTAACTATTAGATGTCGAGAAAATTCTTTTTTCCATCTAGTGTTCCAATAAACTTTTGGAGATTTTAACTTATTCTATAACTTACGTAAGCATACAACCTAAAGGGTTTAGAAATGCTTTGTTACTTCGGGACAGAAATGGGACATGTTTTTCTGTATTAAATGTAGAATTTGCCTTTATTTGAATCTCGTAATTAAAGATTGAGACATACATTTATCTATAATTGGTGATAATACATGTTCTTGCTGCGAGATAAGAAGTGCTTGCGACACACATGCTTATGCTAGTGTGTACGTGATTAGAATCATATATTGGTGTTGATACAGATTGACAAATTAGCTAAGCAGTGAATGTATGCAATCCAAATCGTATGTATTACACTCTGGAATGAACCAAATCAAGATGCGATAAGTGAAATTATTGAACTGTCTCTCTTCATACGTAAGCAAAAGAGACACAACTGCTCTGGAGATAGATAGAGAGAGCGAGAGAAAGAGTAGGAGACTTTTTGCCTGTCTATATCTTTTATATAGAAACTGCCAGCTTATACGGTTTATCCATGCATGCTATACTTTAGTGAAAGAGTGAGATTCATTAATATAACGCATCAAAAGGCGAGTACACTATAGTGTTTTTATGTGTCTGAGTCCTGTGTGTACTAGCTCAAGATACGTGTGCATTTAGATTATAGACATATCTAGTTCAGAGAATCTACTAGATGGTGAACCGTTGGATTATATACCATTGTCGTAATACACTAGTCTCCTTATTACATGTGAATCGTTTAGTATAAGTTTTCGTTACATCTTGTAACACGAATCCGTAGCCACATAACATACTATGTATATATAAAATATGAATACAGCGCTACTCTGCTGGTGTCAGTAATAGTGCAGTGCAGTAGTCGGGTAGTGTCTGACTTTGGTTACATTGATGTCTGCAAGACTGATGTATATACTTATGTATATGGATGACAGGCTCGGTGTAGTGTAATTGTAGAGGATTGACTTAAAGTAAAAGATGAGCAAATGCCTTTTACCACCATTCCCAGAACAGGCTCATACTAAGCCATGACATTGCGCCGCGTAATTTCTACGAATACTACTAGGTGCAATTAAAATTGATCAACTTTGGCAGCACTCGAAAATTTCTAGACGAAGGCCAAAGCTTTGTTCACATTGACTGTCGTCTTGTCACATTTCTACGCGTAAGTAACATACAGCCGCCACTGCACATTATCTATAACTTCCAACAATGACAATACAACAGAATTAGAAAATCGAATTACCTAATTGGTATACATAGCAGGTAATCGGAGTAGCCAGGAGTCATCTTACTTTATATAAGGGTCTGTGTTACGATAAGCTGAGAGTGGATGGAAACCATCGAAATTTGGAGAATGCAAGTTTTCTCACGGACTGCGTCACCCTGGTCGTTGAACTTGTACCTTTTCCAGTATTGATTTCTTGCCATCCGGTGCTCACACAGTCGTTTGGTAGCGGGCCAACCAACTAAGAACATCCACATACCTTAATTCTATCCCGTCAAATTCTATACACAAATATGTATGAGAGAATATATGTCGAAACTATTTGTTCTATATAAAGGATTAGTGTGCGAATCTAGTACTACTTCTAGGACCAGCACAATATAATACCTATGAGTGCCACGTACATTGTCTGAGTCGATATACAGCATACTGTGTAGCAGCACAAATGTACATATAGTTGTATGAGCAGTACTAGCACATAGTGTAGTCCTATTATCGAACATATTGCAGATATACACATGTACATATATATTGCGTGCTACTTACTATTTTATGCTGTCTCATCAGCCGAACATCACACAAATGAAAACATGTGTACTTTTATGTGAGTGTGTTTGTGACGGAGAATTGTTACGGGATCACCAGTACATAATAGTGCTGTGTGACGATGACAATTATGCAGTCTAGACAATTGTTCCTCCACTGTGTGTACACACGCATACGTACAAATACTTATGTACATTTATTAGTGGCCACAGAAAATTATTGCAATGCAGCGCACGAAGCTTGAATCGCTTGCTTGTTCTCCCTTTTCGTTCATTTGCATTCGCACAAAAGAACCAGCCATCTTTTATGCTGTCTCCGCAAATGAACGCGACGACTTTACGGCTTTCTTTCTTCTTCTTCGTCGTAGACGTATTATCGTGACTGCATTCGACTCTGCTCTCACTCTTTATTCACATGATTATATCAATGTGCTAACAATAACTGATGTGGTGGCTACATGTCACGAGAAATAGATATGCTATGTTTCTGGTCACACGAATTTCGATGCGTGCGCCCCATCATTTCTTGCAGTAGTAGTAATACTAGTATAGATGTGCACTTGTTTAAACCACATTCACTGATTACATATTTAACCATTTCCCTATGTGTTTTATATAGGCTTGCTGACATTTGTGAACTGCTGGAATGTCAAGTGGGTATCCTTTGTCCAAGATTTCTTCACATATGCTAAGCTCCTGGCTCTGGTCATCATCATAGCTACTGGCTTCATCCAGATCATAAACGGTAAGAAAAAAATATGCAAGTATCTCGGTTCTATCTTTAGTGTGTACTATTGTATAATTTAGTAGGAGATAAATATGTGGGTTGGATGGAAGCTCTTGTTCGGTTCCATGCACAATGTATATACTAGACCACTGGAATATATAGGTAAGTGCCTTGAGTGCATAGTGCATCTTTCTTTTCCTATGGGCTTACCCGTGACGTCATCTCTGCTACGAGAGAAAACTTTCATCCACCGAAACATGAATAGAAGCGATAGGCACACAGTCTGCACTCTTATAAATATAAAATGTAGGACAGATTTATTTCGATATCTGCTCTGACGATGATTCATTAGGGGATTATACTTTAATGACGTCATCAAAAAAGTCGATTTTCAAACACCCCCTCACCATGATTATAAAAAGGGTAAACTTTGACATAGGGTGAATCCAGCACGTGACACTTTTCAGCCGATGACGTCATTAAAGCATGACTCTTACGGGAAAAATACTATGTACTATGAAAGGAATCGACGTAAATCGGGAAAGATATTTTAGGCGGTGTCACGTGTGACCACTCTTTTATAAGAAGAAAGTATTTACAGGGGCCTTTATGGCGGCTCGCTGTTGGGACCTACAGAGTTTCTTACGACGACAATGGTTTTACACGCCGTTAGATCCAGCAGAGTAACATCATCCTCCCACGCATTATACAAATGATTATATGTCCGATTTCATGTGTTAAGTGATGCTGAAAAATGTCAACATCTCTGGAACTCTCTATTTATAGAAATTGGAGATTATTTATGTCTATAGAGGCTCTACTAAATAAAATGTGACTTTGAGTGTCCTATGAAGAAGCACAAGACCAACAGATGTATTTTCTTAAATTGCAGGACACACTGAATACTTCACGTTTGAGAACAGCGTGCAAGAGGTGGATAAAATAGCGCTATCCTTCTACTCGGGACTGTTTGCCTACAACGGATGGTGAGTTTTTGAATCGAAATATTTCTATTTACTCACAACAATAAGTAACGTGTATACACAAAGCGTTAGGGTGGCCATTACTTTTGTTCTGAATACATTAGCCCGTGGTCTGAATACTGTATTGTGTATAAGTCTGAGAGCTCATTGTTACGCTCTTGTTGTCGTACTAATTAACATATCTGCGCGTCTATTGTGTCTGCTGCACCGTCCAAATGCACAGAAACACAGCACTGACACACACAGATGTTTTTTCACGTCGAGAATCATCTCTGTCCCATTCAAATTCTCATTACCATGAAAGTAGTTGTAGGAAGTTACATTTTCGTCTCATTTGTTAAATGATAGCTCGGGCGCTGTGTTGACGACCGTATTGAAACAGTGCTTGTTTAATTAGGCATTATCTCGGCAGGAGAATGACAAAATCGTCCCTCGTGCACGTAGAGCTCTGTTGCTGGTTATTGTTAGCGTCTGTCTTGGAGTGTGAGTGAGTGAGCGAGCAGAGAGCCTTCTCTCTTTCTGTTAAGTCGTGACAGGTTTCAACAAATTATTTCAGACTGTTAAATGCTCTGTTGCTAACGTCTTGAGATTTTTTTGCTTATTTTTCGTATGAACATAAAAATACAAGACGCACATGGTCGCACTGTTTCTACAATATGGAAGATAGTCAACCTAGCCCTTACATGCATATCTACTTTAGGTACGTGTTTGCGTGCAAATGGACTATCTGTATGTGAAAATACACATTGAGATTTTATTACCAGTTTTACTACACATTACTGCAACAGAGCACACATACATACACAATGATATACGACTACTTACCATTTACGTTTTATGTTCGAGAGCCTCCTCTCACTCTCCGTGTCTCTTCTCTGTCTCTCTTTGAGCAAAAGAATTTCTTCCAGCACAATATCCTGTTCACATGCTACACACAATGTCTTAGAGTAAAGCAGCACGGTTTTGTTTTTGCATTTATCTGTGTGCATAGATTGGTTTTATATGCACATTCGTCTGCGAGCCATAACTCATTCCAATCAAAGCTGCTAAAATAAACACTGGATAGAGCAGATGTACTTTTGATTCGAAAACTGGTGAATATAGAAGAGGAAATCAGGGCGCTGCTGCAATCCATAGCAGAAACATGAAATCATTGGTAATAATGCTAATCTCGGCGGCTAAGCACTCTCAAGATACTCTGTCTCTCCTTATTATACGGCCATTTACAGTTTCATTAGTCAATGGATGAATAGCAGTGGGAAGGTAGATAATAATGGAGCTGTATTTTCTCCACAGTCGACAGTATGGAAAAAATACCCTAAATATATACTAATTCCTTTTGGGTGTGCCTTCATTATTCTCCTATTTTCTTTTTAAATGGTAAACGGTGAGGAATTCCTATTCCTGTAAGCGGAGTAGCAAAAAAATGTGTAAACGGAGCTTTAAGGAACCCGTTCAATGCAATAAGAATAGAGATGGAGAGGGTTCTCTAGTTTCTATTTCCACGTATTGAGTAACTATAGCGGCTACAGAGAGCGGAGAATGTGCTGATATAGCTGTTATTGATTTTCTGCTGTGTACAGTCACTGGCTTTTCACTCAGGCTATACAGGCATCACAATCCTCAATCCGCCAACGAGTCTATTTGATCTTTTTGTTGACATTGGCGGTTCCTAATGAAAGATGGTCGAATGTTATTAGTTTTTGGTTTTAAATTGCTTCCCATTCAATAATACCACACGCCGTGTGCACTCCATTACATTGTGTGTGTGTGTGTGTGCACATTGTTGTTGCAACGAGCACAATAAATTAAAGCTGATTAATTTTCAACATTTCATATGTCATCTATTCTATACAGGAAATGGCAGGCACAATGTTGATTTTTATTGACAATTTATGTGTTGGTTAAGCAGAAGAGCAGTTGCAGTTGCAATCAAAATGTGAATCCAATCTGCCTTTAAATGCAATTCTTGAGTAGCAAATTACTCGCTATTGTGTTTACTAATTATTTCATGGTTGTATAAAAATAATGCTGATTTCTCACTTCATACGAATATCCTTCTACATCGATGTTATTTATTTTTGCATTTGTTTGCGGTATTTCTGACTATTAATTAGCACTACTTTTTTTTTGTTGACTTGCAGGAATTATCTGAATTTTATCATTGAAGAATTGAAGGATCCCGTGAGGTAAGTGCAAAGTGGTTAACTACACAGTCTAAAGCATTTTCTAGAATTCAACTAATGCTGTTTCGTAGCTTAAAACTTAAGTCTTCAAAGAAATACAGTACTTTAGGTTTTTATTTCTTTTTTCCAAGTATTGAGATCACGCCAAAAGGTTTCTTTGAGCTCTACTGCGAACAGATTCCTAAATCCCAGGAGATATTTCGGAGCTTGAAAACCAATTTTCATGGTTTTCTCTTCTATTACCTTCTGTTTTCCAATCATCCCTGATAAAACGCTTATTCAATAATAGACAGGCTGTGGGGACACTATCGAGAAAGCATATTGTTGTATTATTGTATTGTGTTCAGATTTCATGTACAATCAAAGTTTTCACAAATCTTCTTACTTTCTTCTGGGATATATTTATCCAATTTCAAAATGCAGTAAATAAAATAATTACATAGTATTCTTAAGCCATTTTACGATACAAAGTTTGAAATATTTCTCCTTATTTCACAAAATGATTTTAGAAATCTACCCAGAGCCATCGGCATTTCCTGCGTATTGGTGATGATAGTGTACGTTTTAACCAATGTTGCATTTTTCACAACGCTGAGTCCACAGGAGATTCTGAATTCAGAAGCAGTTGCAGTGGTAAGTCCATTCAATTTCACCTTTGCGGCTTATTCATATGAATTCACAGCTACTGGTGCTGATGCATAAAATTTTAAAGTTTGTCTGACTCATCAAATAAGCTCCTCTTCTCGCATGCATTACATCACATATTATAGAGTTTTGATGATGAGTGCGTCTGACGGCAGTAAATGAATTGCTGTGTGCAGTGAACAAAGGCTGTTCACTCACTTTGCATAGAATACAGCGTGGCAAAAGAGGAATTCATGCATTGAAACATATTAGAGAGTGCACATTTGAAAAGCGCCTACGCCCTTAATAACCTCTATGAAGTAATGATATGCATCCCAAGTTAATAGAGAAAAAACTATATCCGCTCCTTTAGTGCATTACCAAGGCCAGTTCACAGTTCACACACCTAATAAAAGTGAAGTATGTATATCTTCACATTCAAAGGAACCAGAGCCCACAGAGCAAATCTATACTTCTGCTGCCCTGGTGCTCTTTCAACTATTACACTTTTATTCCACGGTAGCCCACTTTTAGCCCAACAACGATTATTATTACATAACAATTTATTTGTAAGCTAGTACTTGAATGATCACTGCGGATGGACGGGGTCACCATTTGTAGTATTATAAATTTTACAGTTTTATAATCATACAGGTCAACCCCACGCCCCACACTATGTTCACTCAATCTTGGATACAATTGCGTGCTTTTCTAAAGCCAGTTCCATTTTAAGCGTGCATCGATCTAAAACCAAACCATTTTCCTAAAAAATTTGAATACGCACAGACACAGACAGGTCTAGTTTTTTAAAAAGAATGTTGGAGTCAGATAGGTCACCATGATTTAATGGAATCTAGTTTCTAAAATTAGTGAACTGATTTAATCTGATTTGATTGGCGCCGTGATTTGATGGCCTACAAATGTTGAGAATTTCGCCTGCAAAAACCTTTCAAGTAAAATAGATGTGGCATTGCACAGTCTCAGTTACAGTCTATAGTTTACTTAATCGTTTTCAAACAGAAATTCTCCTCTTCTAAGTGCATCCAAACAATTAAAGAAAAGTAGGATGTATTTATTTCTCTCCCACACAGCAGCATTACATTACTTATTCGAAATATTTCAAATAGCTATTTAATTTCAAACAGTTAGAACGGCTAAACTTTATACAGACTTGATAAATATCCCCAACCCAAATGATGAAAATGTGTATGCTAATACTATTTGTACTCTGCGTCGAAGTCAGAATGCAAATGCAAGCAAACTTGACCAAGATAAGCAGTCAGCAACCGGATTTGTCCATTATTTAAAAGAGTCTTCTGTAACACTCATTTACGATTGGGTGTAGGATCGTCTTACAACTAATTAATATTTATACATTTAGTTTTAATGCATTTAAAAGCATGTGATGACAGTGAGAAACCAGTTATTGATAGAGTCTACTCTCATCAACCACAGTGTACAGTCTGTACAGTGAAACAATAGGAAAAATTACTTAAAGCATACTGAACAACCAATAAAATATAGGTAGATAGTAACGAAGCATAATACTACTTCCACCTGTCACAGAATCTATTTATATTTTTATTACCCTTTTATGTATACAATGCGTGAATATCTTCTCATAAGTAATTTAGGAACAGGCACACAGACACACTGGTGGGTGTGCTGTGAACATTACGATCACTTAACTTAGCACTCTCAGAATCACATGCTGTCATGTTAGCTAGGTCAATATAATATGTACATGTACATCATGCTTTTTTATTTGTACAGCAGGTAGTTTAAGCAAAGCTGTGGGCTGTGGTCTCGTTTATAATGTGGCCATCTGTATTCAGCAAGGAAATATTTCACGTATTTATTTGTCATCACACACCATTGAACGGCAGTTCACATAGAGCTGAAAATTGAAAACTAGTAGCCAAACCATTACTACTTCTATACTACTTATCATTAGTTAATAATTATGTGCGGGTAACAAATGCTGCGTGCTGCTGAGGACGAGTAGGAATCTGATGGTGGAATGGGAGTCAAATCAGAATATAAAACTACGCGGACTTGTTAATAGGGTGCAAATAGAAAAGGGAGGATGTGATGGGGACGTGTGAGTCGTGCTGTAATATTATTATGCCATTTCATCCATCAGAAACTAGACACAGACTCACGACAAGAATCTCAAATGTGCAGACACATGGAAAATCTTGAAGATGGTTATTGTGGAAATATTCCATGAATTTAAATATATATTATATATAATAAAGAGTGAGGGGTCTTGTGAATACTCCGATTCGCTGTGTGTGTGTACGAGCTTAAAAAAAAGAGCGATAAGAAGGCGACATTCTTCATCGTATGCATTAAAATGAAAATTGATTTTCTCTTTGGTAGACATTCGCCAATCGTCTGTACGGCTACATGGCGTGGGTGATTCCAGTTTTCGTGGCCATGTCAACTTTCGGCGGTATCAACGGCATCCTCTTGACATCCTCGAGGTGAACACATTTAAAGAATTTCAATGAGTCTGCTGCTCCCTTCCATTGCTTCCATTGCCTGTCGCTCGTCTCCTTTGCTCCCTGCTTCGACGGCTGTGCCTCTCTTTGTGCTCCTCCAACAGATTACACATTTCTCCACGTTCCAAATCTAAATTCGACAGTATTAACAAGCACTTGGCGATTGCTTTGCATTTTTCACTCTCTTTTAAGTGCCCTCACACACTCACACCACTATACACTGTGATCTGTTCTGAAGTAGACGCCGCCGTCAAGGAAAGTGCTGTTGGTATTTTCTATTATTGTAATGCGACAGTTATAGGCGGAAATCCTTCCGCTTTCATCTACCATTATAATAAGAATGTGCTCTCGAGTGGGCAGAGTGCGAGTTGTAGTGGTAATTTCAGTTCTTTTGTCATTTTCGGCTCAATTCGAGTATAAATGGAGTAGAAAAGAGAACGGGAGATTTAGTCATCGTCGAGTCGTCAGTGGGCTTTACGGGAATTGTTTCTTTTAATGCCCCGCAGTCGCTGTCGAACGAGACGTTAACTCGTTTGGCAGCGACTGGCCTTTTTATTTCGAATTGGCATGTCTTGTATTTTCTCTCTTCTCACACAATCTCTCCCTTACTGTCTATCTATCTGTCTGTCTCTGTCGGTCTCTCTTCTCTCTGTCTAATCTTTAAGCCAAAAAATAATTCACTCGGAATTCTCTACGTTTAATGAGCGCTGTTAAATTTGATTTACGTCATTCCTATTATATTTACATTAGTTCAAACATTCGGCAGCCTATACATGCTACCAAGTAACTACATAGTTTACTGTGGCGTGACTTGATCTGTTTAGTAGAGCAAGCTACTTAGCTCCAGTTTGCTAACAGACGCATGTTCCGATCCGATCTTTGCATTTTTAATAATTTCCACAGAGAAAAACCTTCTTGTGTTCCACTTGGTCCGTCTCCTCCGTTTTCTTCTCTAGATGAAATGCATCTTTCTAATATAGACACTAAGTTACATCACGAACTGCTGCTGCAACAACAAAGCCAATAAGCGGTTGCCACACAAACAAGAAAAATATGTTCTTTCAACCCTTTTACAATATATAATTGTGTAGGCTGTTTTGTGGGAGCTTCCAATTTGATTAGTGTCAGACCAAAGTGCTGTGTCTAATAAGCTAATGTAATTATAGCTTTCCTCTTCTTATCTCTCTCTCTCTCTCTCTCTCCGCTGCGCATAAATAAACGACATTGCTCTTCACATATATAATACTAACTGCTACATAGTATATCCATTGACTAAATCAACTGCACACTCCGACAACAAATAAACCACGAATACACATGTATATATAAAGTATTAAGTAAGCGTGCTTAGCTTTCGCCAACAAACTTCTCAAAAACTCCTGCTGTTGCAACTGTGTGTGTACATTGTGCTCAAACTTCAAATCGTGTACTCATCTCTCTGCCTGTGTTTAGATTGTTTTATGCCGGTGCCCTGGAAGGTCAAATGCCCGAGGTTCTCACTATGATTCAAGTTGAAAAAAGCACTCCAGCTCCAGCCGTCTTGTTCGTGGTAAGACTTCTGCTGCTCTATGCACACTCTATATCTCTAAATATATATAGTACTATATTATAGTAATAATAATCCTCATTATTCACAAGTCCATGATACATTCTGGAACTCACACTTGTAACGACCGCAATCAGAGCCTCTCTCGTCTCTCCACTAACATTATGAAGAGGCTTTTTCCATTATGTAATACCCACTTGTAATATTATGGCCATTCATTTACATAATCTTAATTCTGGTGCTAAGGGAAATATATCGACATATTTACACACATACGAGGGGATATCCAGAAGTCGTGTCAATTTTGAGGAAGATGAGATATTTGTAAAACCTCAGGAGTAATAGATATTTCATTAACCCAAATTAAGGTTGTGGGAAACCACTTCAACGCACAGGACAAATCATATTTTCTGAAGGCATACAATCATTAGAATCCAAATGGATTGTAAGTATATACAACGGGGAAGAGACTACTTTAAAAAATCATGTTGATTGGTTTCAAAATTTTTGTTCGCTTTCCAGATACTGACACATTGATATGACTTTTGGATACCCCCTCGTATTTGATATAGTCTCTTTATATAGATAATCTCTCCAGAAGGGAGTACAGCAACTTTTGTTCATTGTTATTCAAGAAGATAATCACTTGGCTTTCTCATTGCATCGAGTCTCGGATAATTGACAGTATCATCGTATCTCAGCGCTGTGCTCGCTCACTCGTCTCACTTCTTCACATGATCATCTCACTTCACATCGATGTTGATGTTATACAATGCACACACCGTTTATCCACACAAAAGATATTACTACACACACACAAACACACACTCACAGGTGTAATTACGTCTGGTCCGTTTACAATGTAGCATTTCTCCTGTAATCAGTCAGACATTCGAAACTCGTTTTTACCGCGTGTACACTTGATAGATTTTTAATTCATTTGAGAAATATCCACTTTCAAAGATACTCGTATTTTAACAAATAGGATTCTAGATTATATTAAATTTAATACTGACATAATATGCATCTATATTTAGACAGAGAGAGACTTCAGGTAATCCACAGAAACGTGTGAGCTTATAATATTATAAGCAGTGGTTTCGAGATGGGTCGCGAGGACAACTGCAAGGCCGTGTCATGTACAATGACGATAATTGGCAATTTCAATTCATATTGTCAATAATGTATACCTTGGATTAGGTTACATATTTGCTTTTGTGCTCATATGATGCACTCATCTTGCAAATTGCCATAACGATGATAATATTCTGTGCACTTTAGGCGGGCCTGTCTCTACTTTATCTAACATCCTCCAACATAGTCCTGCTGATCAATTACGTCGGATTTGCAACATGGGTAAGTTGACTGTTCTTCAGAGTCATCTCCGATTCACGTGTGAATGCATGTAAGTTTCCAGAATAAATGGAATTGGAAGGGCTGACCTGAAGATATTTTAATTAAATTGGACGGACAGAGATTCCTCGCTGACAAGCTCACTATGCACAATAGGTCACGATTTACACATAAGTTGTGTGGAGGTTCATTGTATATATACATATTACATAGTATCCGTTGTGTGTGAATTTTGCCAGCAATAACGACGAGCTTTTGCTTTCAACTCATTGTCAGCTTTTCACAAGCCACTGCCACATCATGGCTCGTAAATCTTGGTGCAGCGTGATCGCACGGAAGACAATGGCGAAAGGAAAGGCAAGGTTTTCTTGGCGTCGTTGTGCACTGTGTGCCTGTGTGTGTAAGTGATGTGGTTGCATGTAATGTCGATTTACTGTGCACGTTGGCTTTTATAAAGTGGTCCGTCGGTTGGAAATATTTCTATGAATGATGAGGAGAAACTTATTTAATGTGTTTGGCTTGTGTGATGCAGTTGAGTATAGGAGTGGCCGTTTTATGCATCCCAGTGCTCAGATGGAAGCAACCCGACTGGCCCAGACCCATCAAAGTCAACATGTTCTTCCCTATTATCTACATTTTGGCCACGATTTTTATCACAGTTGTACCTATGTGGGCAGATCCTGAGACCACAGGTTCGTACGCCGACTTGTTGCTCTTCTATATTTCGTACAGACTCACACGTTATAAGCAGGAATTACCTCATCGAACAACCTTTTAAGATGTTTGTCGGAATTAATAATGCATTGACAGCAGTGTAGGATAATTGCTAGGACAGATTTTATTGCTCTTATCACTGGACAATGGAAATAAATGCGAGAGCAGATAGAAAATATTCATACAATAAATATATTGAGATGCAACTTTTGTATGTACACATGGGCATATTTAGTAAGAGGTTGCTACGATGTTCGTTCTGCCCCCACAAAGAGCTAATAGACGCACTACAAACAAGTGCATCGTGAATTCTAGGGATGTAATAAATGGTACACGATCGTTGATTGCAAGCTTGTTACCGGATTGCCTCCACACTGTTGCTATTACGTTATTGTGGTGGAAGATGTGCGCGCGGGCTGTTCGCTGTAGGTTCATGTGGCAGAACATTTTACATTATCACGACTATTTACAAGCCATTGTGGCGAAAACTGAACAAAGTACTGCCCTGTTATCGCGTGTTACTTTTATATGCATAGTTTAGGTAGGAATAATGTATATATCTAGATTACCTAGATCTAGCACCTCTTGACGAGAGTGGAATTCTGCACTGCAAGTGAGCATATGCAATCAATGAAATATTGACAATTAATACTTTAGTACTATAAATACATCTCAAAAATGAATTTGTAAATCACTCATACCTTTTGTAAAAGTTAATTATATATGGGGAAAAAATCTCCCTACCTGTGTTGTGGGCTGTGGCCTATTTTGGATGCACAATAAACTATTATCTTATCTCTATATCTAGATTACACTTGGGTTACAGCCATTTATGCTCAGAACGTTTAGGTGGTCCAATTTCAAGTTAAATGAATTCTTTTTCAGATTATCAGTGCAATATAATTCATGCAGATAGGATATTTGACGGAGATCATTATCTAACATGTAAAATCGTGTAATAAATAGGAAATTGTAAAATTTGTTCTGCATATTTGGGAACGGCCGCTTTAATATGATGCATTGAACCTCAAACAAGGTGAACCAGGGAATGTGGTGCAATAAAGTAACAATTATGATTTTCAAAAATTAAAGAAATGCCTGTACACTAAATGTCTGATTGCCATTGCAAATCGTAAAACGAAAAGTGGGATCAGCAAACATAACTCAAACTAGTGTTTTAATAATAAATGGGAAGAATGCACATAAAGTGGGTCCATTGCTAACTATGTTAAGCTACTTATGCTACTATACTTATAACCATTTATATTTTGGAGGGAGGATCTACAATTATGATAGGTTGTAGAGTTGTACATTTCTGCTCAGGGAGTAATTCTTAATTTTCTAAAAACATCATTGGGTTTGGGTGAAATGAAATTGAATGGAAAAATTGTGTGCAAGGAATTGTGTGTGTTGATTACAGGGTTTGGAATGCTTGTGATCCTGACTGCGATTCCTGTATACTTGATCTCCATCGCCTGGAAGAACAAGCCAGAATGTATCAAAAATGGCCTAAGTAAGTCTTTCGTCTCCTTCACATTACAAATGATTATTCCAAGACAAAAGGAATTGATTGGTTACAATTACTTAGAGTACAGAAGATTAGCCTCATTCCAATAAACATTTATAGTAAGTCATAACAGTTAACAACATCCTTTTGCGTTTGATCAACAACATGTCAAATGCAAGTAGAATAGATTTGTGAGTGACCCAAGTAGCCTTTGCATCAATCTAACATAGGTACCTATTGATAATACTTAGTTGTGTTATTATAGACTTTCTTGATGTCGATAGGGCATTAGTAATTTTCTGGAAACGGAATTCTAAATAAAGTAGCTAAATAGTTCGAATTAAATATCTAACATTTTTAGTAGATTAGATTGATGAGTTTTGATATGCATTAAAAATCGCAAAAAATTTGTCTCAAACACTTGATAACTCTATATTATAATTATGAAAGCTGTTTATTTATTTAGTATTGAATTAGTACAGCCTTTTTGAATATTTATATCCTTAATTTGCTCACTAGTATAGTCGACTCAATTTATATTTGCACAACATCGAACAAGTGCCATTGAAATAGTTAAATGACAATGAAATACCTAGTTGCTCACATTTTGTATCTTTCTTCCTTGAATGCTCACTGCATTCTAGATTGAGCCTATTTAAATTCCTAGGATTCTAGCATATTCATTTTTCGCTAGAATTGTCAACCCACGAATTTCAATTGGCCCCTATAGCTGGAATCCATTAAGCGTTATTGGAATACGCACTTAAACGTTTCCAATGGAACTTTTAGTGAGATGTGTTCAAATGATGCATGCAAAATCAAATTGAGTGTACTATGGCACCAGCATAATATTCGCGCCTTGAACCACAATCTTTTAGCATATGCCTTCGTGCACCTTTAACCGATAGCTTCCCCGACAGGTTTTCACAATCTTTTCCCCAGTATTCAGGGTTATGTTACCTTAAAACAAGAAAATATTATGGTACAATTTTTTATCAAATACGATTTTTATCGTAATATATTTTCATTCATTTATTCGTTCTTTGTGTGTCTTCGTGAATTTCCAAGTCATTCCTAGATCGCAGTCTAAAAACTATTTCCTTGATTTACTTTCACCCGACTGGCCGTACTATTGAGGACAATTTAATTGCGGACAATGTACCGTATTTACCATTGAGCTTATATATGTAATCAAATAATACCATAATATACATTCATAAAAAGTCGAATTTCGTTGCCAAGATTCTCAGAAGTAGACATCCACAATGTTAAACAATACGCACAGAGAAGGAACACAATGCTTCAGTTGCTTTCATTTATGGCATTTGTGCAGAATCCAACTTTCGTCTCTCTCTCTCTCTCTATTTCTAAAGCTGAACAAATAAACTGCGTATCCTCTTCCCCTCTCTTTATTCTCTGTTTACCATTCTGCCCACGAGCAGTGCTCAGCCAGGAAATGCGACATTAAAATCAGCGAAGGCTCCACTTTTCAGAATTCTATCCTTCGCTGATTTGCAGATGAAGCTTTAGAAAAGAGAAAGTCGAAAGTCGACCATGTAATGTAAACACCTACAGAGTACACACACTAGCATATCGTATCGAATCTTTATGGCCGTTCAGATGTGTTGTTGGAAGCGATTCGATTGGGTTTCATAGAATCGCCTACATTAACAGTAGTGTCTAATGGAAATTTAAATTTAACATTCACTTTGCCCTCCGATGTATCCACGTCGTATAAAATACAAGTATAGAATGTAGGTGTGCAAAGTACACACACCCCACACTAAAGATATGGTTCGCTGTGAAGCTGCTTATTTCCTTATTCCTGAATTTTGTCTACGGGAACTTACAGTAATTACGACGACTATATTACACCTCCCCCTTGCAATCCCACCCGATTTACAT
>JABASC010001103.1:0-27166 GCA_019776185.1 Plutomurus gul | reverse complement strand
TATGCTGTGTTTAGAAATCAGTTGCAGAGAAGGGTTTTTATTAGGGCAGAACAAGTTTTTCTTCGTGCTAAAAGTGTTATATGGACAGATGTTAATGCGTTAACAAAACAAGAGCGGTGCAATCTCTTTGATCTGCAGAGCTGAAACCTTAGGATGTTGTATGTAAACTTGTCATTTAATGCATCCCCAATGCCAAAAAAGAACTGTCACTTATAATCACATACTAAAGCGTTTACTGGGAATGAAGGAAATCTGGAACTGTAGCTACTACCAACAAAAGTAAACATATTGCACCATTTTTCATGTAGAAATGCAATTTCACAATATTGAATCACAATTAGATGTCATTCTAATACATCAGTGGTGAGCAGTGTAAAAGTTCTTGTAATTAGCATTACACCCGAGGCGCATACATGTAAAAATATTCAAACTGCTGTTTTATAGTGGTTACTGAATACTAATGCAATTTCCGGTGCCTTCTGTAAACTACTTATTTTATTTATTTATGCACCCCAAGAACAATTTTCATCTGAGCGTATTTAATTTTGCAAAGTATGGACGACATCAAATGCTACAGCTACAAATGCATATAGGGATTAAATAAACCTTATTTACAATATTATGTATACAATATATGTACAACCTCGACTATGAAAAACTTGTTCTGCCCTAATAAAAACCCTTCTCTGCAACTGATTTCTAAACACAGCATACACTTACTATACTAACACAGAGGAAATGTATGACAACAACAACAACTCATGCACATGCACAGCACTGATCGCGGCTGAATGAGTGTCCTTGGTAACTTGACACTTCCATGACTGTTGCGTCACGTCAAACTTTGCATAACGTCAAAATTCTATAGTTAAGTTACACAACGGGCAAATAAAAAAATCGCCTCTCTCTAAAGAGATCATGCAAGCTTCTGAACTGGAAGGGATAACAAAGGAAGTGGAAAAGTTGGAAAATTGTTGTTCCACCTCGATCCATCCATTTAGCTCGCTCTCCGCGACTGCACTGACTGTGCGTGCTGTCATTATTAAAAGTCCATATTTTGCTAAACGGTTTAGTAGCACTGCAGTAGGCATCTTTGACCCATATTGAAAAGGTAAGCTGTGATTTCACAAAGACGCACACAATATCACAGAAGAATTGCAAAGCGAAACTTTCTAATTACTCTGAACGACCTACATCAACCACTAGATACATCCTATGACTTATGCTAATCAAATGAACGACTTATAACACTAAAAAAGCTTTTAGGGAGAGCTTACGCATCCTTAAAACAATAATTATCTTCCTTTGGACCCAGAAATCCTCAAACTTACATTTCTTCAAAGCTGTCAGACTAGTATTACAAAGTTTAACTATTAATTTTTGTGTGATGAGGAGTTTTTTTTAATCCCTTCTTCCCGCAAAAGCCCAGTTCTTTTCCGAAAGAGAAGGAGATACTGTATTTTTTAGCCTAAATGTGTCTATTACATTTTATTGACGTGCAAGTTCATCTGTGGCAACTACTACACGTTAGCCATATTACTACTACATGTTATTGCATTTAGAACCTCAATCAGTTAAAATTGGATCTTCTGCACGATTGATATTTCAGTTAAAGTGGAGTACAGAGGAGTGACGCATTCCCTTTAAATTGGAATTCTACTTACTAGAAGTGACCAGAGACCATGTTGCAAAATGGAACTTTATAATGAAAATTCTTCCTTTGTTCGTGCTACCAGGACTAATCTCTGATTGTGCGTGTGTTTCACCTAACAAGTGCTACTATATTATTACACTATAGTGTATTTTAAGTACTACATTCTTGTATTTATCGATATTCTGGACTCATTCATTGTATGAGTCGTATTGTGCTAGAGTGGTGTGTGGATTAGAGACTCATTTCGTAGTCCACTTCATCATTCCCAATGTACGCTGTAGATGATATCTTACGAACATATCTAACGGAGATGATTTATTGCGCATTTATGAATTCGATTTAATTTGACTTAGCAACCATGTGCTAATCCCGTCAAATCTTATTAGCACAGTTCCGATGCAAATTGTTTGGGCATATTATCTCGGTGCTACCGTTGGAATCAATTATGCTCCCTCAACATTTACTCTTTATACTGTTCTACGGTTTAAGCTTTAAGTGCATTTAAGCTTACTTATGTTTGCCAATTGTGAACTCATATTTGCTGCATTTATGTAGGCAACACTAACCACTATTATTTACTTATTTCAGTGACAAAAATTCTGATAGCATTCTGCTAAAACCTTTCCTGTGTATTTAATTACCGTGGCAAATTTCATGCTACTGCCTTTAAAAAATGGCATCGATTAAAAACAGGCTAATAATTTATAGTACACCTTATTTGAGCTTTGTGTCTTCATTTGATCATTAATTTAATTCCGTTGAAAACCTTTAATACGTTTTTACCTAAAAAAACTAAATAGGGAATACTTCTTCAAGAATTAAAGGTTTTCTTCTAATTCTGATTTCGGAAAACATGGCACAAACCGACCACTCTTTGAAACATTCCGAAAATATGGCTTTTATGTTTGCATATGAATTATGTATGGCTAAAGTGTAATTTATAATACAGCGCAATAGTGTGGCTTCACCACAACAATAAGTGTTAATTGTCCATGTACAAGTGTAGCGTGAATGAAGACCTTATAGCTACAATTTCTTAGAAAATAGGGCTTATTAGTTTCCTCGTCCCTCGTAGTTGAGGTGGTCCTTCGTGAAGTAAAAGTGTGATTCTGGGCATCTAGGAAAAACCGCTAGTAGGAAGTTGGCACGGCATTTTGAATACGGGCTCGGTGATACTTAAGACTTGACTGACTCCGAAACAGTACTACTAGCAGCGTTTTAGACTAATGAGCACAGACGAAGGCAGACCCACGGCGGTTTTCACTGATGCATTGAAGTGTGCAGCTTAAAAAGCTTAAGCCTCGTTTCTCCGAGCTTACAAACAACGAGCCAAAGCAACTCCACTCCACATTCAAGTACAAAGATCTTGTATATACTAAAATCGTGGTCAAAGCAACCGCCTAAACGATCGGTCGAGTAATCAAAACCGACAAACTACTAAAATCAGACCGCTCTGTCTCTAGCAACTACATAATAGAATAGAACAGTAAAGCAGGCGAAAAGAAACAACCTTTTCCACATCACTGTTTCCAGATAAAAGCCGTTCTTCTCCTAATTAACAAGAGGGGAAAAACATTATTCAAACACCGCAAAGTTAAAGAGTGGAAAATCACAATAAGCAGTTTTCCTTGAAGCAGTAGAGAGACTTTAAAGATGGAGAGAGAGGGAGAAAGAGGAAAAAATTACAATGGGAATAGTAATTAATAATGACTGTTTGATGGAGGACACACACTCAAGAGTAGCAAAAGGAGGAAGCTGACGGAAACGTCATTCCATGGCAGAGCGACGCATTCAAATTCATTCCAGCGACAAAAAGATCTTCATTCATTCATATGAAAGCCAATAAACAGTTACTTTTTCATTAAGTGAAAGTGTGCAGACAAGTAGCGACAAATCCTCCCATTATCTCAAAGCAGCACCCATAAGACAAGTGACAAGCCTCATTCTGCCTGTCTGTCTCTATCTCCCCCTTCGCTTGCTTCAAGTACAGCACACAGAAGACATATGGGACAAAAGTAAAAAAAATATATTCTAATAATAGCGCTGCACCTTGAGGTGTGTATTCAAGATCTACAAGAGATGTAGATGAAGCAGTACGTGTATTAAATTAAACATTACTGTGGATCCACGCAGTCAGTTGCGCTCTCAAAATTAATAACAGCCGTCAAGTTTATGCCATTGTGAAGTATTTTGAAGCGGATTTTACATGCATTTTCTCAGAGAGAAAGAGAAAGTGTGTGTGTATAAACAGAGAGAAGCGAACCACATATTTTGTCGAATATTTGATAAACTGACTATTAAATCGTTCACAGACGTCTTTCTGCTGCTTTCCTTACGATTACTTACAGCACAGTATACAATGTAGTGCAATAGAGTGTGTGTGTGTGTGTGTTTGTGTGTGTGGATGTGGGCGAGCGAGCGCTCTATTATTCTCGTCCGCCTACGTTTAATCGGAGAATGCCGAAACCCATTAATATTCGAATACATGGCTCACTTCTTAAATGAATCGACTAACATACGTAGTAGTAGAGTAGAGAGGGAGAGCCGGGGACATGGGCTATAACCCCGTTTTGAGATAAGCCATTCAAAACGTCGTTTACAAAATGTAGGTCTGTGAAACTGTAACAATGGAGAATGTTTCGACGACTGGACAACATCTTATCGTAATGAAATCGCCCAGAATCATTTCCTCCTCTCTTATGCTCGGGCAAAAATAGAAAAGATGAAATACTTAGATTTTATTGAGCAGAGTAAACTCACATTATTTTCGCTAGAATCACTTTATTAGCCAACGAAAATTGTAATACTGTTACTAAGAGCCTTGTTGTAGTATTTCTGCAAGAATTTTTTGCCCTAATTCCGCCTACTACTGATTTACATAATAAGAACACAATAAATACGACTTTGGAAGAAACATTTCCGCAGAAACAGCAATCTTTTCATATGTCGTAATATAGTTGACAGACATACTCTCTAACAAATAAAAAGACGGACAGCAGATGCTGTTTCACGAATTTCTAGCAGTCAACAAGAAATAAATTTCGAATGTGTTTTTATTTCGTGTATACATTTGAGTTTTATTTATTAACTTGGATGTTGCGCATTGTGTGATATTTTTGCCTCGGACGAACAATCTCACCAATTCAGATTAAAGCTCCTGATTACAGAGAAATTTTCAATTACTTAATCCTTTCAGCCTTGTGAACCGTAACTGTGGTGTCAGCAAAGATATTATTGAAGAAATAATTATATATGTGGAAGTATACAGATAGAAGATATACTATATGCATACTAATAATCACGAACAAGCCACTAATCCTCATAATTAAGCGAACTCGTAATTAGTGTAAAAGTGGTTTGTGCAGTGATTTCTGAAGTTAAATTGGAATTCCAACTTACAATATATGACATTCAAAGGCCTAATTAAAATGTACCACAGAAACCATTAGTTGAGTGGAATTTGTCCTGCGTGCACTATATAGGTATTACATAGTGAGGGCTGCAGGACATATTCCCCCTTAAATATTGACAAAACGGCGTGTTTGCTCAACTTGGTAAATAAAAACGAATAGTCCTCTGTGTGTAGCTACTCCTTCGGCCAGGTAGCTCCACAGACCATTTCAATGTTTTTCTTTATTTAGTGAATTTACATTGAAGCAAAGTTAGAATCTTAGGGGCGACGACGACAACGTCGAAGAAATGAATGGGAACAGAAGCAGCATCAGCAGCATCAGCAGTAGAGTGCATGAAAGCCACAGGACCGCAACGCAAGTGAACGGCAGCACGAAACCGTGAAAGCCAACAGACTATGTCATTGTCAACTATTGCCTATTGCCAAGACTATATATTTAGGGGAATGTAGAGAATGGGAGAACAGTTACCACTGTCCCAAAAAAGGAAGTACCTTACTTTTCTAACAAGTATAAATATTATTCTACTTACATTCTTCTTCGATGCGGCAACGCTCACCTAAGTACATCCACCTTCCACTATAATATGTATTTAGAACGTAATTGCTCTAAGCCTTATAATTACCTCGTCCACCAATCCCAAACCTTTCATCTTCTGCTGTCGCAGTTCCATGTTTTTATCTTCACTCTCCTGTCATACACGCCACACGACCACCATTGTCAATGTGTAGTGCAGGCAGCAGCATAATATTCTGCCAGTGGAGAAACACCACCACTGGCGCACACAAGACGCTGCTGACAATTCCAACAAGAAACACAACACAGCACAAGCAATCATACAAAAGGCTTACAAACAAACCATTTTGCATATAAATATATCCCTTGTACTCGTACAACCGTGACCGTATAAATCCTATACAGTAAAATTATCATAAAAATTGCATACACTTTTCTGTCTCCATCTCCATACATTCGCTTGAATGGATTTCATGAAATAATTTATGCATCAGCTGGAAGATTGCATAAGTGGAGTGTTGTCGCCAGAGATAGCGATAAGACAAATTGTAGACACACACACACAGAGTTCAAGGAATGCACCCAAGTGTTTTTTGATTAATTGCAATCGTATGTAGAATGAGTGAGGGAGTGGTGGAGAGAGTGAGAGAGTGAGAGAGAGAGAGAGAAGCACACCGAAAAACGTGACTACAAGGAAAACATTAGGAGGGGCTGAGCCATCAATTCACCAAATCAATCCAAACATCAGTCAGTCAGTACGTCTAATCTTTCAACTAATCTTCAGCATTGCACCATTATTTCTTGGGCAAACTCACCGCCACCACCACACAGTCGTTCAGTTCACTGTAGAACCGACCGGTCGGTGTACACTTTGACTGAACTACCTATACCACTACACACAGAGAGAAAAGAGAGAATGCTTCTAGTACTTTTACTCGAACATCCCACTCATCGCCCTATCCTGCACATGCTTTTAGTAGCACGGGTTTTTCGGCACTCTGCTTTCTGTTGTGTGGTTGCGGTATTTCATGTGTGAGTGCAAACAACTACTTCATAGTCATTGTCTACGCCGTACATACATACTGTACGTGTGTAAGTGCTTGCTTGTATGTACGTATGTTGTAACGGCAGACAGATACTTTTGTTAGTATACGTACATAGTTAGCATATACTATATTAGTATACGAGCGTCAACAGACACGCCACCACTCTACTGTTTTAGTTAATATGAAAATTTCTGGAATTCTAGGTTACCATAAAATATTTTTTTATTTTGGCAACCCCAAACACGAGAGACAGCAAAAAAGGGCTCTTTTGCTGGCTTTTCTTACAAAAGGCCATATATAGAATTGTGTGTAGTTGGGTGCATGTTGTCGAAAAAGCGTTCTGTGTACGACGACCCGACTCGAGATTTTATCCGGGTTTTTAAGCGAATTGATGGGCGTGGATGGAAATGCATTGATATTGCACGTCGACTGACAGAACACTAAATTACCAACCCCAGCAAACTAACCTTCCTCTTGTAGCCGCTACTAAATACAGATACAACTAGTCAAATGCTATTGTCGTATCCATACATTTAGACATTACGCTTTGGCTTTTCTGCAGTCGCTCCCGTAATGCTCCGACCCAAATACGTATTTATTTATATGCCGACACAGTGCACTCACATGGATTGTTTCACTGTTTCTGCACACACAGATACAAAATTAACCAGGAAATAAGTAGGCACTGCCCAGTACATGCGGCTGTGACATGACAGTAACATTGTGTAATACATTTGAGATTCACCACATTCTCTCATACCTCCTTCGTCGTTAAACTACTCTGCAACACCAACAACACAGTCAATTGGCCTTTCGGCCGCGCTCCCACATTTTATTCTTTCTTTTAATACACAACTTTGATTATCATTTCCATTTTCCTTCTCTGCTTCCCCATCGATTCCGTGAAAATTAACTGAAATTAAATTTCCTGCCTTAACACACACAGAGATTTCTGCTAGCTAAACGAGCAATCTAGACAGAGTCGTATATTTAAATAGTTACTACTACTAGGACGCTAAATTTACACACATTGTTTAAACATGCAAACTACTGAAAGTATTTATACAGGCTGAGTGTATGACGTGTTCTAGCGCTGAATGTAATATTCATTAATTAGTAGTATCAATGGTGCAGTTTGGAGTTGGCTCGATCACAGCCACCACTATTATAAAATATTGCAGTCGTAGAAGGTGAGTTGACTGGCACAAGTATTCTGCACAAGTCCCTGGTGCCAAAAACAAGAAACTATTCCGAACATATCGTTTGCATGCAGAATATGAGAGAGCGATCGTAATGCAATACGGCTAACATCTTTATTTTCCATTCGCATCAAGTCGAATGATTTCATCCAGATCTGAATAGTTACCTATACCTAAGCAGGTAGTTGTACCTACTGGGATTTCAAGAGCATATCCTTTGTCAGATGACAGATAAGCGTTAGCGTTGAGAAGAGTAAGGTGCGCAGTCACTGCACTTGGGCCAGGTTCCTCTCTCTCTCTCTCTCTGCATGCTGGTGTGCTGGAAATGAAATGATGCAAGTAGAGAAAGCAAGATAGCTTCTAGTAAAGAGAGAGAGAGAGAGATAGGGAGCTATTAGAATTAGATTTCCGAATGTTCCACGCTGATACTTCCACTTTGAGCGACTGCTACAGAGTAATAGAGAACCGACCGACCGCCGTTTCTACAAGTAGAGGCACATTGAGTGGAAGGAGTAGTTCTGACTACACGATGCATGTGCATATGTAATACAATATCGGGGATACTCCACTCTCTCCGTCTCTCTCTCTCTCTGACTCTCCGACTTCAAATACCAATAACAAACATAAACCTACGGTTCTCCCCATTATAGCCATCAACATTACCCAATTCCATGTATCCACTGGCTGCTTCTCTACCACCACTAATCCAATGTATGAAACAGTTCTCTCTCTCTCTCTCTCTCTCTCTCTCGTGTGGGTTGGGATTGGATTGATAGGAGAGAGGCTTGTGTGGAGCTCTCGCCGAGTGAAAAAGAGTTTTCCTGTGTATGTCAGCCAGTGAGCCAGTGCATGCATGCCAGTTTGTGCAGGAGGATGGAAGAATTGAGTGGATACTTGAAGCCTCTTTTGATATCGGAGAAGATGTACAATCAAATCGAAAATAAGTTGGTGAGCACATGTGCTATGAATTCGAGACGAAATGAGCTGAAACATGAAAGAAATGAAATTTTAACCGTACCAACTTGATCTCTTCCAGCTTCATTGATGCAACCTGTAAATGGCTCCATCGCCGTCATTTCCACTCTCGAACATATTCTTCAAAAACTCACTTCAAAAACTTCCAACTGCTCCATTCTGATTTACTTGATTTTCATTGTGAGCTCCAGAAATGACGTTAGCCCACACAGACACACACACACTCACCGTACTTTATATTTACTCGGAATAATGTCAATGGACGCAGGAATGCATCGCTACACAAACTAGTGAGCAGTACAATGGTTGGCACCGCATTGCGAGCAGCTTACATGAATATAAATACCGATTGGGAATAAGTGCACACGGTTGGCAAAGTCGCCCTCTGCTCTGTTTACGGGAACGTGAGCAAGAAATATTGTATCTGTCTGCCTCTCTTTAACTTTACTTAACTACATAAATCCTATAATATCACAGGAATAACTTTTGCAGCGACTTTACTTTTTTTGGCCACTGCCACCGTCTCACTACCAACGACAAACTGCTGGCAAGTTCACTTGACTCTCTACTACATATATACACGTACACTCTGTACTGTACCGTACTACTGTATAAGATGTTGTGGTAGCAGAGAGTCTTTTACATATTTACTCGCTACTACACGTATAAATTTATAAATGGTGCTACTACAACCACTATCACTATGGTTGTGTGTACAAGTAAGTAGACTTACTTTGTGCTGACAATTTGCAGTAGCATTTGTCTGACAGTCCTGCATTGTTACATTCATTGTACTGTGTGTGTAGTACACACGTAGTAAATACATTCCGTTGCATTTTCCTTTGTCTGACACTGAGTCTCTCACATTTATGTGTTTCCATTGCATGTCAGCAGACACACAGACACACACACACACACATACAGAGTGACTACTGACTGTCTATGATCTCTATCTGTGATCATTAGCATTGCACATACATACGAATGTACGAGAGTGTAAGTACACTTGGCGATTTCCTACTTCTTCACTTTCCATGGTTCTTGATCTCTAATGTGGCTTTGGTTTGCCTTGTCTTCGTGTGGTCTGTACACCAAAAAGACAGTCGACTGAAGTGAAGAATGCTCACTAAAGTCACTACGGAAATATCCTTTGAGTAATACCACACATAGTGGTATATAGTATAGTATATGTATATAGAGTCACAACAGTGAGTATACCGTACACTGTTCATTTGAAACGGAGTTCCAAGCCAAGCTTCGGCTATTACATCACCACTCCACATTACAACACTGTGTATCATTACATTACTAGACTGCAAGAATTATATTACACTTGTACTACCAGCAGTGGATGTACTTCTACCATGTAACATTGTGAGCATTGCCAAACAAGAAAAAACTGAACAGACCATTGCGTAGCTGGGCTCTTCCTCTTTCTGCAATAATAGCCTTTCCTAAAAGCCGCTACAACCATACAACAGGACTTTTTTTAGCTACATTTCATCAGATATGTACTGCAAATATATATTTTATGACGATAGATACATGTGTTCCAAATTAAATCTTCCACAGTTCGTCTTGCTCAGACAATTCATGCCAATGGGCTCAAATCTACCATAAGCATGCTGTGCATTATGTATGTACAATACAAGTTATATATTATGTGAGTAAGTAGTATGTATATTGTACACTGTGTATGTAGGTCAATACATTGGTTTTATTGGTGCATTATGGTTCGAAAACGCGGAATCGCTAGACTGAAGATTTTCTTGTCATAATGCGCACAGTCAGACACTGACACATTCAAAGGAAGTCATACAAAATTCAGTAGTTTTTGTCAGCACGCGTGGTCACAACTAAAATGCAACAAACAGTGGGTAAATATTCTCCCTGATTACGTTACACATTTCAGTCTTCTAGGCAAATAGAAATATTCTCGCATTTCCGCCCTATGCTACTTACACAGACATGATTATGTGAGGGTACTAAAATCTTAATAAGTTGGGCAATCGTGTCAATTTGTGAATTAGTCACGTAAAGGAAAACGCGCAAACTATCGAAGCTTGCTAGCCAACCAGAACTCTTCCTCTTATATATTAATGGAGCAAAAAAAGACTAGAATTATTCATGGCCTTCAAGGCTTTATAAAAAAAGCGTGCTATTATTTATTTTAAATCTGCAGATTTGCATCTCGCCAATATCGGTAGGGCTATAAATAAAGTGCATGTTCTACGTCAGTAGTTTGTATTAAACTAGATTAGTAATTTATCTAGTTGTTCGGGGCAAATGATACACCAACAAAACAGCATCAGAGATAAATAAGAACAAAGCTCACAAATCGAATCATCACAGTTTCTAATTATGTTGTTTGTTCGAGTAATGAATTCTCGCGCCCACTCTTCTCTGCAGCTCACTGTATTGGGCCTTGGGCGGAGAGGACGCGAATTCGTTCCTCAAATTCTCTCCATCTTTCATTGAATTATTTTCCTGGGATTAGACATGTCCAGAAAGAACATATTGTGCCGACCACTTTCCCTTTGCATCAAGTTGTGAGGACTACTACCACTACCACCACCACCACCACCGCCACCACCACCACTGAAGGGTAAAACTCTGACCGGAGAAAAATAAGGAACTGGAAGCAACGGAAACCAGCGGAAATCTCGCACAGCTACAATTCACAAGGGAATCTTTTATCTTCACACCCAGATATACATTCTATTCGTTGACTGCATACACGCATATAGCACTCTGGTCTGCTGCTAATCCCACCACAATGCTAGATAAATATACTGTCTATCAAAGCTTGTACATACATATATGGTCGTCGTATGTACACAGAGTACACACATACTGTAAAAGTACAATATACATCAGAAGCACTTTCAACATCATAAAACGAAACGCGTTAGCAGTAGGCAGTACATACAGACTTTGCTGTAGAAGATGATTGCAACAAACGTATGTACACGATACGAACACACAAAGTGTGCCAGCGAGGGAGAGAGAGAAGAGAAAGATGTCGAAAAGAACGATTAAAGACAAGTAAAGAAAACGAACCTTTGCGTTGATGTAGAAGAACCATTACTTACCAGCGGAGGAACATTTCCAATGATTCGTTTAGCAGTGCTATTATAGTACTGAACTTTGCTCTGCACTCCCCCTTCCCACCACTCGCTTCACCAGTGTAATAGTATTTGTTGTGGGGATTTGTTTTAAACTTAGCCATTTTGCTTGGGAGGAAAAAATCGTTGAGATTATGAAAAAAAACGTTTGCTAATTAATATCTTTAGGGAAGGACTATGTATAGTAATTTAATTAACATTGGAAAACCGTTGGTAGTGTTGTTTGTAAAATCAATTATAAAACTTAAGCATTGCCCTGTTTGCTCCTATGAATATAACGATCGACCCAAAATCCCATTGAAAGACATGGATAGGGGATTTTGTTGGAAAACCTACGGGGCTTTTAAGTTCGTTGTAGTCAAGTCGTCCCACATGAATTGCTTTAGCCTCTTACCTACTCTTAAATTACAATTTTTCCTTTAAAGAAGTTTTCTCTATGTCTCCTTTCTTTTCTCTTTTTAAGTAGTAGTAACTATATTCACGTTAAGACCACATTCTCAGCTTTCTCTAACGCATTAATTCTTTTGTACATATACAGAATCTAGCACAGGGTGTCTCTGCACTAAGGTTAACCGTGTTTATGCATTTTTCTCAGGATATACCTGTTGTCACGATATCTCACAAGATGGGCACTTAATTTTTGTACATTTGAGAGAGAAACATACCAGAAATATTTCAGGCACTTGTTATTAGTCAAATATTACCTAAAGATTCAAATTGTCTGTGGCATCTTCTCTCAAATTTGTAGAAAATGGCCAAAAATGAATTACAGTAAATTGGTTCAGACAACAAAGAATATTTCTTAATATTACAATTGGATCAAGGTTTATTTCCCACAAAAATTTTTCGTGTAACAACCAAGACATTTTTCATCTTGGTATATATACTGTATCGTGATGCACTTGTAATACTTTATGACAACGTACATGTCCCCTCACTAAAAAAAATCCACTGGCGGCCAAGTATCTGGAACCTTGATCAGACAAGTCGATTCATCTGTTTGGGAATTATTGGCAAAGCATTCCCCCACATCCTACTACTTTACTAAGCACAGTGCAAGTGCATTCCAGAAAATAAAAAATCGCGAATACTTTGGAAAGTTTCCCCGACCACAAATTGTTGGTACACTGTCAGGCTCTTCATTTATCAATGGGAAAGAAGCAAAAACCAACTCGTTGAATTAGGAGAATGAATGGGAAAGAAAATAACAACGACAAGGTACACAAATAAAATTGTCAAGACAGTGGAATATGCATGAGAGGAAAAAGAAGTGCGCCAAATGAAAGCATTTCATTAGCAGTGCAAACAATGTGGGCTCTGCAGCAGAGCAGAGAAAGTGGAAGCTTTTGAAAGGCGACGTCTGCTGGTGCGGACCAATATTCACATGTATAGTAAGTAGATGTATAGGAAGTGACTGCAGGTTTTTCACTTCCAAAGGTTTTCTGCTCTGGCAGCGAAATCCTTCACCTGTGGCTGTGACGCAACCGTTCTAGAGCATTAACGCGTTACAATGAAAAACGATTCGCAATAAGAGAATGTCAGGCCAATCTATCATTGCCCTTTACCGTTGATGTTTTCCTGATTAAATGTTTTCACTCTCTTAACCTATGCCTATTACATACACGTTTTCAATATACGACAAAATTTCTGATATGGAAGATATCGCTGGGGCAAGGTTTTTCTTAAAAAATTCCTCCCTCTGTATTTTAGGTCACATTGTCAACGAGAGCCTTTTAGCAGTCACCACGTTTTCGGACACATTTTTTACTGCATCTCAAGTGTGGCATTACGAAGATATAGTGTAGACAGATTGTGTAGTCAAGAAATACTTCTACCAGTACGGTAACTCACAGAACAACTCTTCTGGCTTTACTTTTGTAGATAGAGTAGATGGTGGAGGGTCCAAAGCCCAGAGTGGCAACCCAGTAAATAGTAGACAACTATGTATATATACCTATAAGGACCATATGGCGTATATGGTAGCTACTATCAGTGTACACAAAGAATGATTTTTCTCAAACAGTATTGTGTTTGTACAGCACAGACACTGTGTACTGTGTACATTGGTGAAAAGTTGCAGCACTAGTATTATGTAGCTATGTAGTTTGAAGCAGTAAACACGAAATACCTTGTGATTGCATTCTTTGCGCGCTGGTCGAATCCCTCAATTCCGCTTTTGAAAAGTTGCATCAAAGCATCAACTCGAAAAATCTCAACTTAACTGCACTCGGGTGAATTCAGTCCAATCTGTGATGCGAGTCTGACTGCTATTATCTATCTGTGTGTATGTTAAGCTTAAACTAGTATGTGCGTGTGTGCGTGCCTCTGAATGGGAGACAGACACATGTCTGCGAAGCAATGGCTAAATTTGCAGCTCAATTCAATGGAATAGCAGATTGAAGAATTCATGGTTTAAGCGAACGGAGAAGGCTGCATGAGTGCACCAGCGTCAAAAGAAACTCCTTTACTGGTGTATTGTTAAACATTTCCTTTCTGTGCCAGACACAGGCCACAGCACACAATATGCTACTGATTCCTAAGCTGTGCATCCTTGCCACGAACATTCTTCCATCCTATACACTTGCAATCCAGTGGCGAACGTACGGTTTCAGGGGCCCAACTCTAATAAAGCTAGCCACTGATTGTAGTCAGAATTCAAACGCAGCTAGAAAATTGTCAGTGACATTGCATGTGTAGATTGCCTTGGTGTGTCAACCTGTCCGCAAAGTAAAACAGGTTGATTGTCCAATATAACAGTATGAAAAACTCTATAATTAATACTTTAACAATTATTAAAAATTTGATGTCAAGAAAGGTTGATTAAACATATTTAAAAAGTACTTGTTGGTACTTTTGACAAGAGGAAATTACTTTTAAGGCATGAAAAAACCGGAATTAACCTTTGAACTTTTCTGAATTTTCCTTTAGGAAAACTCACATTGGAAATCTAATAATAATTAAAAAATATACCTAGGAGAGAATTACAAGTAGGTGTTATAGTGTGTTACTAGTCGTTTCCCATCTATGATGAAAACTCATTTAGTGGTCATACACACCAAAATCTCTGTCAACAGCGTCATTGAATGACAATGTGACTTGCACATGCTGAAGTGTTGGAAGAATTCCGAGTTTTTATTGATACACGTATGCAAGGACGTAATAATTGGCACACTCATTACAGAAAGTCGGCCAAAGCTTGCAAGAAATTAACTAGTAGGCCCACGTCTTTAGTTCTCACTGCTTTTAGTAAGCTTTTTCTTGCACAATTTGCATGAAATCTTAATTAGTATTCTTGTGCAATAGGCATTTGCAAAACTGCAACTACTTCACCCTCAAAGTACAACGTTTTGAGAATTGGCCAAGCATGACAAATTACATGGCTGCGCCACTGAACACTTCACGGTCAACCTTATTGAAATGGCAACAGCCCTAACACGTTATTATTAAATGAAATTAAAATAGAATTCAATTCAATTCGCATATATTTAAATTTTATATGGCCGCGTGAATATTCAAACGAAATGTGAACCTCGAGGCAGACAGTTAGAACATTTTATTGTATTATAAATATATGTTGCGGGGTCATAGTTTCCAGCAATTGTGTTAGCAACAGACACAGAAATCGAATTGTATCTATAAAGTACATTAATTCACATATCGGAAACCGGATACAGAGTACAGCGTATCAATGATACAAAGAAATTCTGCTGATCCTATATTTCATCAGAGAAGGAAATCTTTTGAAACTGGTCATGTACCACAATGCAGTGGATACGAAGATTTACCGATCGATGTGCATATTGAAAGGGGAAATAATTTCTGCTGAAGAGAACATAGAGTTTCGGGCCACGGTCTATAACTTATCTTCCAATATGTGAGCTTACAGACCTGTAGTATCAAATATCCCATTATTAGCTCATACATTACTAGCGCTATAAACGGTTTGTGTGTTTGACGTAAGAACATTAACGTGTGTGAGGGCGAGTAAATGTATACAGTAATAAGTCAGATAAACAGAGAGTGAGAGAGAGTGAGAGAGAGAGAGAGGAGAATAAAACGTTCAGGACAACAACGCACGCAACGCAGTGTGTGTGCTCCATAAATGTGAAATGAAAAGTATTGCTCCCGAAACTCTATCCATACATAGTTAGTATATGTATCCTCGATGGTGTTGTGTAGCAGTGCACTGCATTGCATTAAATTATTATGCTATGCTTACTATAATGTGATATGCTATATTCAGCTCCATCCCTTCTCATTCACAAACATGCATGCATAATGTATGTAGTGTGAGTGACTGTGAGTGACTGTGAGTTAGAGCTGGGATCGGCTGCAGAATTATCCTTCCTTTGAATTGAAGCCACTTATTTCTCGGAAATCGACCAGAAAATTCGCAAACCAGGGTTACTACTGGCCATTGCATCAACTATGGCCATTCTGCTCACGGCAACAAAGTCGCACACACAAAGACCTCAGAGAGGAACAACAACAAAGTCCGTCCATCCGTCCGTCGTCCTTTCAAATGATTTCCGATAATTTTTTATTCATGGTAAAACTTTATACTTACCGACATAAGTAATTGCTTTGAATGGACATGAAACATCTAGAATGCAACTGGGAATCGATGGCTGTGAGTTGGATGATGCATTTACCTAAAGAAATCGACTCGAATCTATTTGAAAGATTTACCAAATGGATCTCACATCCGCTCTCTCCTACAGACAGATCTCTTTTTCCTTTTTCGGCTGTTTAACTTGCACGGCCAAGAGAAGCTGCATGACTATTGACTTTGTAGAATACATAATAATAAAGACTCCTCTTTAGCTATGCACCCACGTCGACATCCTTGTTACATGCACATCACACACATTCCATGTCTCTCTCTCTCCCTCTCATTCTCCTTTATTTTATGTTCCTGTAAATTAGAGACCAGACGGAGTGTATCTTTCTGTGTACAATGTTTGTAGGTGTTTTTCTGAAGTGAAGAAGAGTGCACAGGGCATTCTGCTTTCAATTTCCTTGACTCCCTCTCTACCAGTGCCCGAATACACCGACTTCTATTACTTCCACTGCTCTCAATCTACCGCCGCCTAAATAAGCACCAAACCTAACCAACCATTACCAACCCACCAACAAAATAAGTATAACGTGAATAATCCGTTGGAAACCACTCTCTCGACGTACATCTTCCCTTCTATCATAACAAACGAAACAGTCGAAAAAATATTCTGACATATTTGATAAGACACGGACACACACTTGAGAATGTTTCAACTGTGATGTAATAAAAATCTTTTTTTTTTAATTTAAAAAAATTATATTACGCTACAAATTAAGAAAATGTAAGAACCCGAGACTGAAGAAATTTGCAAATATTTATTTTACTGTGGTACATTACACCCGTTAGTAAACAGCTGGAGATGGTCGTTGTAAAGTGATTATGTAATATTTAAAGCACCCCATCAGATAGCACAACTTTTCACATCCAGCCACCCACCAAGCTTTCGCTTCTTTAGATGCTACAATATATAAAGGCTGAATGACAAAAGGCATCATTCTTCCTTAAAAATGTTTTTCCGGCGCATATTCCTTTTTCAATGCAACGTCAGACTTTTGCTACAATTGACTGCGGATAAAAGTCACTGACGCTGATTCACACGATTGCATTTTCGTCAGAGACGGGATTTGCATGTACAAAAGTATCAACCACAAAATTGTGTCTCACGTCTCTTTCTCACTATGCGATAGATAATAATCTAGCTCAGCCTTGACTCCCTTTCTGCTCTAAATGTCATGTCATACATACAGGGAGGAACCGTCCCCTTATCATTTTAAAGTTCTGACACTATCAATTCACGGATGCGATCAGGAATAGACTAAATTCCCATAGAAATATATCGGAGATATTGGTGGCCCCCATTTTAATCCAATTCCTAAGAAAGGTCGACTGCAAAGTAGTAACATTTGTACGTGCAAATTTCGAGCAAGGCTTTCGATAGAGAAAATTGGACTTTCCCAGGGATTGAATTGAAGGTTTGGAGAAAGCTTATTGATTACAGTAATAGTAGAAATGACGGGACCTGCATCTGAAAATCAATACAGCAATGTACTCAAATGCAAGGTGACTCACTAGGAATATTACCATCGTCATCAATCAATCAGAGAAATTGTCAATTGTCAAAGGTCATTAAAGGTAAACGAGTAACAGCTAAGGCAAGCTTCGAATTTGAATCAATTCTAATTTTTGAGCTTTAAATTCAAATTTGGGTAGAACGTACCTAGTTCGAATTTTGGATCATACATTTATTATTATTATTCATACTTTATTTTGACAGGAGCACCGGTTGACAGAGTTAAGGTTTGTTATTTGCGTAGTGGTGTTGGTGTTTGTATACATATACCTATATTTCTGCCGTGTAAATATCACCTGATAGGAACACATTGCAATTGTTATAATTCATAACAATTTCCGTGGCACTAGTATTAGTCATGGTCATACACAAGCTACGTACAAGCAAAAAATGCAAACACTACATATAAGTAACAGTGCCTGTTAGCAACTGCTAGCAACCGTATTTCTAGAACTCCTTTTTTGTAATTGTCATCCTTACGGCACTTTCTTAAAGTCTATCAGTCTCGTTAGTTATAACAGGACCGTATATGCCAACAAGAATCGGTATGCAAATCAGCTTTTTGCTTGTATAGGTAAATACATTGTGTAAAGTTTGTACTTTACTCACTCACAACTACTTACTATTGCCATGCTTCGTGCTTACTCTGCAAACACCTAGTCACAGAATAAAAGGCAAAGTTTCAGAAAATTTTACTCACACACACACGTACTGTCAGAACACTTACGAAGATGTCGAGCGAATTGACACGGTTAGATTTAATGCTCGTCAAGTGCGTTCGCCTCCCACTTTTCTTTAGTTTTCAAAAGTTGCCACTTTCTCCCACACCTAAAAAAAAGAGAAAGAATAAGCAAAATGTTGAAAGTAATTACTAGACAGGTGGCTTTGTAGGTTCGACGTAAGCAGGCTTTAATAAATGTCTTTTGCACACATGGCCGGTTTTGAACGAAACTTTACAAGTGTTAGTGTTGAACAATGGTGAAAATGTGAGCGGGTGAAAAATTTGGAAATTAATTCCCTTTTGGATGTTGGACAAATTGGAAATGAAAGCTGTGAGAATGTAAACAAAGGCTTTTATCTGTAGTAGCATGGTTTTTGTAAAACAAATGTGAATTATTGCAAGACAGTTACACATTTTCATGTGGGGCCAGCAATTTTTTACGAACCAGAAAACAAATTGCATTGCTTTACTTACTGTTATTCAGTCGGAGCTTTTTGTCTCTTCATTGTCTTCGTGTATACATCTCAATTGAGAAGATGACGCACCGGTTTTCCTTGCAGTTATTACTTTTTAGAGGCATCGGTCTTTATTCCTGTCATCGTTCATTGGCGGAAACACACAAAAGTCTCCTTCTTGTCTTCCAATCCATTCACTTTTTATTTGTTCATAAAATGTTGATGTGTCAACATCGTATGGCTTACAAGTTATTATTCAGACACTAAATAGAACATTTCATGTTGACTTTTGCTTGCGCTTGACTTGCCCGTCATCGCAGTTAGTGCAATATTAAATAATACATGAATATCTATATGGACATCGCTTCCAGTGTCTAACAATGTGGAGAAAGTAAATCTATTTAGTTTTGTATTCGAAGAGTAGTGTATTATTCTCGCTTTCACTCACCGTCGCTTTGTTGTACTTTACTTGTTACTGTGTCTAAAGAATTACTGTGTATTAAATCCGGCTCTTTCAATGAAGGCCTCTTGATGTTTCAGACTAGAATAAAGCGCCTTTGTCTTTTGTTGTGCTCTTTTCTCTGCTTGCGAATACAAGAAAAAGACAGATTTCTGATGAAATTTAACTTTTCGTTTCTTCAGTGCATTTTTATTCGTCCAACCATCACACATACACACTGTCAATTAGGAAGGTAAGATTTATTTCGCCAAAGAGCCTCTTCTTTGCATTTATCACTCGTTTGTCACTTTTAATTCGCGTTTTGTTTTTGTGTCACACAGACAACCAGAGATAGAGAGAGAGAGAAAGAGAGGGAAACAGAGAGGATGCTGTCTGATTTATTTTTTCATCCGCAACACTCTTCTGACAAGATGATGAGAAAAATTGTTAGCGTTTGAACGAGTTGGGAGGAGGAAGAGATGATAGAAAAGCAATTTTTCTACCAAAACCGACTCCCTCACAAGGATAATTATTTGCTTCAACTTTATCGTTCAATGTACAAGGGAGCTGTATTGACAGAGTCTTATCTCCAATTAAAGATGAACAAAGGGGGAATTTACGATTGGCGAACCCATCTTCTGCTGTACTTCGAGACAAATGAAAGGAAAGCTTAGCGTGTCTTTTGGCTGCGAATTATACGAAGAGGAACGAGTAGGCGACCTTCGCCCACTTCTATTCTTTAATTTCACTTAACTGTAAAATACGATTCAAGTGAAGGAAAGTTTGAAGAGTAGTGAAGCTGATGCTGGAAAAACACGGCTCCGCTTTCTTGTGCTTCAGAAACGGAGTAGATGAGTGAGAGAAAAGTTTGTGACATCCTCCCCGCACAAAGTCTCCCAACACTATGTTCTCAATTGCGACGAGGTCTCTTTTCCTACTCGCCTCTCGCGCTCAGCTCTTCGTCTCTGGGTCGTAGCCGCACGTACACCTACTGTATACACACAGTGCTTTATGCTGACATGAGCTCCACCAACTATTTACACATTGCGAGCATGGACTTTTGCTGTACTTGGTCCGTGTAGCCTCTCTGTGTTGTTCACACCGCACTGGGAAAACTCACTTCACTCACTCCACTACCAAACTGACTCGACTGCTTGACTTTCATCGACGAGTCAGTTGTCTTCGGCTGCTGACTCAGTCAGTCACACTGAGTCTGCAAGTAGTTCCACTTAAATACAATTTCACTCGCTCTAGTCTATATAGTAACATCCTTAATGTCCCTCCATTAACATTATGCCAAACGAAAGCAGTTTTTTCCTAAGCTTAGTTAGTCACTGTATTAGAATCGAGACTTGTGTTTGCAAAGTCACTCTTCATTCTGATAAACCGGAACGAAGTGAAACCGAATTATTTTGCATGTTTCCGTCATTAGAACCCGCTCTGCCAAAAACCCAATCCCTTTAAAACTCATACACACTCCTTGAGCATCGGAGAATACGTCCAAAAATTAAGAAACTACCGGAGAATAAAATTAAAGCCGCTGTTTTCATACAATTCTAGATACAAAGTACATACAATCCTGTTTATAAGGAGTATATGAAATGATAGAAGGAAGCCGGAGGCTATGTGCGTGCGGATTCTTTCTCTTTGGATAAGCCAGTCATAATCCCTCGAATTCATATCAATAAGTGACTGCACTCTCTTCTGTTTCTCCTTGTTACAGCATTGGGCAACTATGCTGTGTGTCTCTTACTTACTCCTTTTAGTTAGTTAGCCATTTACTGGTAAGAGATGCCGGTGTTGGTTTAATGCTAAAACCTAAAGCCAAAAGTACCGTGCACGGGAATCTTTTAGCACGCACATTGTTTCTGCCCCAGCAAGCAACCAAAGTAACCAGAAGAAGGGAAAAGTATCTATGGAGAAAATTGTTCAGTGCTTTGCATTCAACATGCATGAATGGAGAATAGAAGACAGGGAAATGAAGTCAGACTAGACTCATGCCTCAGACACACTTACACACACACACATACACAGATACACACACCGTGAGTAAAGTGCCAGCATGGACCCACTAGGAAATGTACTGTGAGCACTACAACGAAGACACAGTGAGTGTACACAACGCCAATGCTCACGGTACACTGTGCTCAGCTCATTCGGTTAGGCGATGCCAGTCAATTTGCTTTACCTTCTCTCGATATATTGTGTGTTTGCCACGGCTCCAGCACTTTTACCTATATTTCTCTCTCTCTGTGTACTTTTAGTTAGTTGTGTTTCGGGGAGCTGTGGCACAGTTGACGTGAGAACCACAGTTAACGACATCAAGTGTTTTATCGATATTGTATTTGCCCTAACATAAGTGCAGCAAGACAAACGAAACGGGACAATGTTCATATGTATATAGTATACAAACACACAGACACATAGTTCCTCTCTGTGAATATTGTATCTATGTATCTATATAGACAGACTGCTAGTAGTGGCCCTTTCGAATCGATAACTACAGTTTTTATATGTACAAGTTCCTATCTTTAAACCGTAGCCATTGGCTTCCCAATCCCCCCTATTCACTTATGCCTGCATTACAACAGTTTGCCTCCCGCAAAACCAACACCAGAGAAACGTAACAACAAACCCACAGAAAGATATAGTAGTTGTTATTGAACTGGTGAAACATTTCCTACACTCACTTTCTCAGTCACGCTCTCTCGGTAGCTTTTCCAATATATAGCAGTTGCATCGGTTGACATAATTCCAAACTAACAAATGAGACATGTACATATGCAGATAAGTAGTACGCTTTTTAAAACGCTACTTTTACATCTAGTATTCACATCATTTTGCCTCATGTTAGGGACCATCCATAAAACACGTAACGCAAAAATTCCGGGTTTTAGAAGCCCCTACAGTATCGAAAAATAAGCGGGGCCACAATGTTATAAGTATATCCCCGTAACGCAAGCTCAGACCCCAACCCTCCCCCAGCCGCGTTACGTGTTTTATGGATGATCCCTTAGTGTATGCATTTTACAGAGATGGGCATTCAATAATCTTGTAAGTCGGCCCGAACTTGCCTACACAGGGGCAGGGGCGTGACTGAACTGAAAGCCTGGATCAGAGCACAGATCACCATTGTCTTCTTTACCAGGAATGCATGTGCACGTTCACATTGCAAATATTTTTCTCAATTTCTCTACCGTTTGATCTATGGATATCTGCACAGAATTCTATTTCAATGGTGCACACAGTGCGTTTTTAAGCCGTGCATGTCATGCGTGAGTGCAGAGATAAATCCGAGTGACAGTTTCAATTCTTTCCTTGTTAATTAATATCGGAATTCTGGATACGTACTTACTTGGAGAATTGAGAATAATATCGAAAATTCAATAACGGAGTTTCTCACTGTTGCTCAGTCATTTTTTAAGCTTTGTGAGATTGTCGTGGAATTTTTTAAAGTGTATTTCTGAATAGTATACATACGACATTCGTGTGCAACTATAGAAGATTCAATAGGAATTTCATGCAATAAAGGCTGGCAGAATTCACCGTGCAAAACGACTGACTTTCATACATTATTAACATTATGTATATATGTAGGTTGTAGTATTAGCAAGTGCGGGCAGCTCCCAGCTTGACTTGACTATGAAAATCATGGTTGGTATGACTGTATGCACTGCGTGCTCTGTCTCACGTAGTTGATCCGAGTACATTATAGTTTTATTTATGTCTGTTCAGTAGATTCGGTTGGAATTCTCCCTTCTAGGTACTTAAGATTTGATATTACGTGTAAAATTACCTTATTGTCACTGAGATTTATATTTTATGACGTACATTCCTGCGAACATTGAAGAAAGTGTAGGGGAGCACAGTGCTAGACTGAGCTAATAAACTCTGCTCCCAGAAAGTTCCCAACAGTAATTTAACTTTAGCTGCTCTGCTTTTATGTACATACCTTCTAAATATTGCACAAAGGGTCACGCGTTGATTTAACGACATCATTCGCACGTATGCCATATTGTATTCTATTCGTTCTCAAATCGCACCATCCACCACTACCATTCAATAAACTATTCCCGATAGCGATCTTATGTATATAGTGCCCACTTTACTCTGTACTCCCTACTAAACGCAAAAGAAACGCACCCACTGATTTCATTAAATATTGTACTTCTAGGGAGAATAATTTTCCCTTATCATACAACTTTATGGCCTACTTGAGTACGTTGCCTACTATTTCTAAGGATCAATCTCTATAACAAGCTTCAACTGTCTCTAAATATCTCTCACTCAATCTGAAGAAGTGAGAACAGATTTAGAAGAAATCAAAGCTACACCAACGGTGGAAATGTGAATACAGAAGACTAAACACACGGCACATACTAAGTGTCTTTCACAATTGAATTAAATCATTCAAAAAATGTATAAAACTGTTTATTATGTGCAACCAGAGGTAAATATATTTGTGTGCAATCGGTAGGCAAATCTAGTATGTAATTTCCAAAACTAATTTGGAATGCAATGCAATCCAGTTGGGAACACTATCGAACTCTCTTCTATCAATCACCACAGAAAGGAAATATCGCTGCAAGTTTAATAATAAGGTTGTCTTCTTCAGTGGCAAAATTTTATTTGTCCAGTATAGATGCACAAGGTGGATATTGATTTAATGATTTAGTAGTTCTATGATGCTCCAAAATATTAACTATTACAACATTTTTACTCAATTTATCTCTATTTTGCCATGAATTTCACCGTGGTAAAACACCAACACTGAATAAAACAATATTTTTGCTTTGTGCGTTTCTGCATGCACATGAATATTGGGGATCCATGGTGTGCATTCGTCACATGCTGACTCCACAAAACTTTGTCACAGAAATGAAGCTAAATTTAGGATCATGTCTCGATTCTGCCACGATGCAGAGGAGATCCATGTTAATCCCTCCACTGAATAGCAGTGATAATGGTATAAAGCATCACTTTAAACCAGGCTATTTATTTGAAGCGTAATCCACCACAATCCATTCCTGCAGATGTTCCTTATTAACGTTCATCTCTCATCTGGGTCATCATCATCGTTAGCATGACTAATGCACAGATTTATATCTCATGAAAATTCTGCATTCGCAATATTTTCCTGTCTTATATTTATTAATAGTAGTATGAATTCAATGCGACTTGAGAAATCACAGTGGATGACTATTTTCCAAGTTGACTGAAGTCTGTCCTATGTATCCTTCCACTGCCAGCACAGCTATTCATTGGTCCTACAGTTTTTGTTCAGAATAAAGCTAGAAATTAATTTCACGAGTATTAAATAGAACTCCTCTTCTCCAATTTATTCGTTGGACGATATGAATTAGATTCTGCTTAAGCAAAGAGGTAAGAGTGGTGGCGTGACAGAAATTAAATAACTTAAATTACTATGATTAGTAGGCTACATAGATCAAGACTAATTGAGAATAATGTTCATGCTCTTAGCCCTATTCTTGCAAAATGAAATGGTTTCCAATATTTGATTTAGCCAACAATCCGAAATGTATTCACATTGTCGAGAGCAGCAGCATTTTGTAAATTTTTGTGAAAGCTCTCGTACAGGAAATTTTCAAGGATAATTAAAAATGAAAGGGAATCCATGAAACGCTAACTAGATAAGGAAATGCTTTTACGGACTATCTCATAATGCAGTAGCTAAGTATAACACTTTATAGGGAATTGTTCTGTGAATTTTTGAATTTCAAGTTCTGTCACAAATAATTCAGTTATAAAATAATGAGATGAGTATTTTAAGTGGACTCTCGAGATTATTGTGCTGGTCAACAGTTGGAACTGCTAGAGTTTTCTGCATGATTCTGTTTGTCTGAAAGCGTATTCACTGGAAATGTGGTTATCACGAATGATGGAAAGGAATTGGAAAATAAATTAATTTTGTATTTGCAGACATCCAAGTGTAGTGGTGCATTATGTATACTACAGGAAAAGTTAAATGCATTTGGTGGATCTTGTGTTCCCATGTTTTAATAACTGAACTATAGCTACATAGACTTCTTAAGACAGAAAACCGTTTATTGCTCGATGTGGCGAATAATGTATGTAGCTGGTTCCCAGTTCCTGCATTATGTAGTATGTTCATGAACACGCTCATGCTATACTAACAGCAGTAAGGTCAGGTTTGCTTTTAAAGGGTCGGGTTTCGGATCAATATCCCACGAAATGTCAAAAACCCATGAAAGTCACAGTGCGAAGAAGAAATTTCGGTTGGGGGAGGGGGAGCGTCAAGCTCGAGTCAAGTGCTACGATCTCTTTGCATTAGTTCATGTAATATTCAGCGGAATACGGCAACCAGAAGACAACGAAGCGAGTTTTTAGGCGACACGACACGAGACAGACGCTATGAATGAACAATAATAGGATGACATCGCGTTCCCTATAAAATGACTCCTGTTTGCAGGGGCTACATAAACCAAACTTTATTGGAAGCATGTGTGTTGGGTTCTAGGCCTGCAGGATAAGGCCCCGCCAATGAAATATTATTGTTTAATGTGCGTGTCGAATACTACAACTGTACTGTGGTCCATAAATGTATACATTTAATATAGGCCCACGATGCGTATCATAACTTCGTTTTTCACTACGCTGAGTACTACTTTCTGTAAAAGCAATATCTAATTTTTGAAAATTAGATTAACAAGAATCGAAAACCCAGGGTTTTAATGAGAAACTAACCCATTGGTTTTTTTGTGGATTTTTGAGCCGTGTAAAAAAGAACTTTTTTCTGAATATATTTAATGGTTTTTGTGAATTTAAGGAGAATTTGTCAAACCCTCGAACCCTTGGGGGTCTTTCTAAAAAATCAAAATGGCAAGGTCACCAACCCTGCGTCATATCGGTTTGCTACATACTTGGTCGGATCGAGCTAAGCTATGCAGAAAGCCGTCAAGCTAATACCAAAATACTTCATTGCTCGTTCCATTTAGTTTCTATTGAATATTGAGTTAAAGGTGATGGAAATTTTCTATAGCACACTTCCAAATATACAATCAATGTTCATCGATAATGGCAAAAAATATTGTCCCACTCGTGAATCACTCCTCCCTTATGTACTCTATTAGTATAATTAACAATATTATGTGCTGCAGAATTTTTACCAATAAATATTCGCAATTTATTTCGAATGTTGTGGTTTCTAAAGGAACTTATTTCTAGTAATTAAAGTATGCCTTGTGGACATATGCACCATACTATATATGGTATCGTGGCTTTACCACTTTTTCTAGATTCGAATTCGTAGTTACGTATTATTTGTTGCATATCTTCCTAACTCTTTGTGATAATATTTTTTGAGACTTTGAGAGGTTTCTTTTCTTGTGCAGTTTTAATATACAATGTGTCCAAAAAGTTTCTCCCCCTTTCATTACCGACATTATTAAGATGAATTTATTCGAAGATAATGAGTAATTTGATCACGCACCGATAATAATGTAATAGCCTGGGA